>VZTB01006092.1:53750-157825 GCA_013397245.1 Thryothorus ludovicianus | reverse complement strand
CCCAAAAAAAAAAAAAAAAAAAAGAAAGAAAAGATACCTTTATAGAATTTGCAAAATGCTCGGCTTTATGCTAAGCAGTCAAATAAAATATAACCTTTGCTCTTGACTTCTCCATGTCCCATTATAATTTTTTAGATCTTTGCTGTTGGTGCTGACTCTAAGGTTTCAACAGACCAAAACCTACTTTCAAACAGATGAAAACCAGTTTCCAAACCTGAATCTAAACTTCATAGGGGAGCAACATTTGACAGGCATTGTTTGGCACTGACTTCTTCCAGGGATTTGTGTGAAGCTGGCTTGTGAGGCAGAGTGGGCACATTAAGGCAAGGCGGGTTGCCAGCAAAACTAAGAATGACAGATCCCACATAATTACTGTGTTTTCACTGTTATCACCAAAGGTTAGTTTAAAAACAAAAAAAAAAAAGTCCCAGAAACTGTGGACTATCCAGAGGATCTAAACAGTTGGCGAGGTGCAAGAGTCTCTCAGCACCTTCCCTGACCACACTCCTCTTTGCCTCTTTGCTCAGGTGAGGAGAGCAGACCCTGTTTCCAGAGCTGGGCTATTGCCAGCTGCCTTTTGTTGCCATCCTGGTACCTCTGCAAACTGAAAATTTGGGCCAGGTCAGGATAGGGACAGGGTATTTCTGTAACACAGGAGTGTGCTTGTGCAAATCCTTCTTGGGGGCCAGCTTCTGATCATGGCCAAAAATCAGCTGCTGCATAAGGCTATAAGAGCTGGAACCAGTTGCTCCAGTAAAGCCATACTGGAATGACTTACCAAAGCAACTAGGCTGGCTACCTATGTCCAGATGAGGATTTTACAGTGTTTTCTGTAGCCTAACTCTAAAAACCCTCTTCAAACTCTTTGGTACATTGTGCCTACTAAAAACTCCTAGCCAATGTTCTTTTTTTTTAGTCTTTACCTCAGACTGCCCCTGAAAACGTAAAACACCTGAGGAAAAACAAAATTCTTGCTGAGCCCTGAAGAGTTAATCCCTTAGTAAATTGTCTGCCAGCTGGTAGGAAGATCTCTGCAGCAGAGCAATGTTTTCACCTGCTGTTTGTGTAGCCTGTGGCAAAGATGTGAGCTGGAGTATTTTTGTGGGGAAGTTTTTCCAGGCTGGACTCTCCCACAGGGAGTAAAATCCGGCTGAGAGAGAGTGTGCACGTGCATGCAGGGAGACCACAAAAAAAAGCCTTGCTAGAAGAATATTGCAGGATTTCTCAGGTTGAGAGTGCAGAGATGTTCCAAACAGCCTTGAACTTCAACCAAATTCCTGATGTTTGCTGCTGGGATTTTTTTTTATCACTTGTGTCTCTGTTCTGCTTGGGGAAATTCAAATTTATTGTCCCCCGACTGAGGTGCATTCAGATCAAAAATAGTGCTGTGTGGATTCAGTCACACCTGGTCCATGGGAGATGAATTTTGCTCAGAGTTGGTAAAATGTCAGTTATTGATATTCTGTTAGTCTTCAGCTTGAAGGTGCACTGATGTTATTTTACTGCTTCTTCCGAGGAGATGGATTCTAAATCTATGTTCTTCTTTCTGCCCAGACTGTACCTGCAAAAATAATAACAGCAGAGTTAGTGTCTGCCCAGTGGCTGCTGAACTCTCTAACACAGCCTCTACAGCCCCATAACAGCAGCTGGCATCAGATCACAGCACTTGATTTAAACTCCACTCCTTGTTCAATAGACCAAAAATAAAAATAATGCTGAGAGATGAATCAAACCTGAGTTTGTGGGGTTTGGGTTTGTTTTTTTCCCCTTTCCCTGAACATAAAGAACAAAATGTATTTTTTAGTCTAGATGACTTGTCTTCCAAAGAGATGAAAACAGTAAGAAACTAGTACTAGGTCCTCCAGGAATAGATGAGAACACTGACTAGCTTTGTAACATTTGTCATGTGCACTGAAACATCCACTGTGGGGTCTTGCTCAGCAGGAGGTAATTTTCCCACCCTGCAAATATTTTATTTTTTTTAATTAAAAATGAATCCAGACCTAAAGAGGGTAAAAACATCAAAAGCAAAACATATATGAGAAATGAAAACCTGAAAAAGTCAGTACACATGTCAGAAATATTTCCCTTTGACTTGAAGCATCCCTAGTTTTAAAATAACTTTAGTCTCACTAGAGTAATTAATTTTCTAGACAGAAAGAGCAACCAGCATATTTTTTGTTTTAGTATGCTTCTGGTAATTCACTGTTTCAAAACCTCCTTCTTTAAAGGGGGAAAGAAAAGGAGGGGAGAATAAAAAAGCTGAAAAATGCATCAAAACTGACCATTTCCCACAAAGCCAGTTTTCATTTCTGCATATCAGCATTTTCAAGCAAAACAAAGCACTACACAACTTTCTTGAGCAGCTCTATTCAAGCAGGACCCGAGGCCAGCAGGGACACTGCTTTAATGTCATGATGTAGCTGCGGAGAACAAAATGATTCTCTTTCCCCCAGCCTGTATAGCAGAGAAATTATAAAGGGGGGGAATTACTATGGTAATGACCACATAGCTGCTGCATGTTTATGCAGATTGATGACTGACGAGTCAAATCCCAGGGTCTTTACATCAGTAAAGCACTGCCTGCCTCCTAAAAATTGCAATCCAAAGAATTTGCCCAAGAAATTGGGGGAGTGGTCTTTTTTCAATGGATTTGAAAATATTTCAGTGGCGTATGGGAATAAACCCCATTCTTCTCACACATAGGGATGTTATTTTTAACAAGTCAGAACAGCTTTTCCTAAATGTGGAAGGGGAAACTACCCTGAGTCCCCTGGAAATGGCCATTGCTTAGGCTGAGATTAAACAATACCCATTCAAGCATCAGGATTTTCAGAGTTAAAATGACAGGGAAGAAAATGGGATCTTGCCTGCTCCTGTTCCCAGTAATGTCTAGCCAAGCTGACAGGAAAGATAAAGTTCACTCTTCCCTCCACTTAACTGGTGCTGGGAAAGAGATTCACACCCAGGAGAAAAGGAGACATGGCATCAGTCATGACTTCTTGGCATAAATGAAAGGAAATTTTGACAGGCATAAAAATGTTATTTTCTCATGAAAAGCTGCTGCTTCAATACACGAATGGGGATGCTTCTCAGGAAAGCAAAAGAAAGGGGAAAAGAAAAGAGCAGTCTCGGTCTGGTGCTAGTTTATAATAAATCATAGTATTGCCCATTTCTCACTGCATAATGATCTTGGGCAAAGAAAACGATGAACTCTTATTTCTGGATCCATGTTTTAAATATGAAAATAATTGGGCCAAGGAAAGGTCATCCCTTCCCACTGCTGTCAGCCATCCTCCTTCCCTGGCAGCCCAGGGCTCTTGTGATAGCTTTTAGCACCATGGAAGTGTTCATGTGGCTGGTAAGACCAGAATCATCCTGGGAAAGGGGCTGGGAAACTGCTGGTGTCTGCTGGAAAATGGAAATGGAGGCTGCCACATGCTCCTGGACATCCTTCATTCCCAGCTGTGAGCTGCCTGTCACGTGCTGGGCTGTGGGACAGCCAGCAAGGCTTGGGCTCTTGTGCAAAAAGCTAATCCCAAGATCTCACTCAGCCAAATGTTGACCTCAGCTCAGTCAAACATCTAATCTCAGCTTTGTTCCTTTCTGGAGGCCCCACAAACCAAACCCAGGGTCAGAAGAGCAAGGGGAATTACAGCTGCTCTGACCTTGGTCTGGCTGGCTCTGCACTCCTTAACTCTAACTCCAAACATGGGTTAGTGGGGCTCCTGTCACCTTCACCCTGCTGTAAACCCCTCTGCATGTCTCAGCACTCACACAGTTTGACTCTGAAAAACCTCACATAACCCTTCATGATCCTTACCACACCAAGTCTACCTTTTCTGCTCTGTCTAGCTAAATCTACGGGTCTTAATCCTAAATCTTGCTAGTAAAGACAAAAATGTGACCCAAACCCAGTACAATGTGAAGTCCTACTCTAACCCTAGGCCAGGTATACCTGAACACCCACTCCCAACTTTAATAATTTAGGTGCTTTCCCCTATTTCTGTCTGATTTCAACAGAACCCAACTTTAGCTGTTTTCTCTAAGCCCTGCACCCTACAAGCCCCAAGTTGGGGCTCAGCAGAGCATCTATAAATCAGCCACAGACAGAATCACCCCTGCAATGACTGAAGCCCTTTGTGTGTTTGCAGGGCATGTGTGTGCATGTTTGTTTGGTTTGCACACACAGGCACTCTGAGAATCTGTGCTCTGGAGAGGAGACAGCAAATCTGCATTGCCCTGGAGGCCTGGGGTGAGATTAACTGTAGGACCTGTGATTTGTTGATACCTGAATGGTGTGCATGCTGTCAGTTTGGTGTGTCTTTATTTTTAAGTGAGTCATATTATACAAATCAATTGCTAATTCAATTAATCATGAAAAACATGCAAAAGGACATCTCCAGGAGCTGATTTAGAGCACGTTATGTATGGGTGATTGAGCAAAGAAAGTTAATCTGGGTCAGGAGACTTTGATTTTTAATTCTTAATGTCACAGATTTCCATTCTTTTGAACTAAAATCTGACTTACAATTTATTTTTCTGAGGGTGCAGCTTTATAGCTCCATTGACATTGGCATGTGTGGTCATGCATACTGAGTCTGTTCTCTTATGCCTGACAAATAAGAGCTTTTATGGATGCACAGATCAATACAAGCTTAAGATCTATAAAGGGCTGCCTGGCAGTATTCATATGCAGGACACATCTCATTGCATTTATCCACAAAGTTGTTTACAGGAGATTAAATTATGATTTCATTGCATTCATCTTTACTCATTCTGTGAGAAACGACAAATTTTGATCTTTTATGTTGCTTTGCAGTTTCTGGCCTAAATCTTACTAAAAAATCCCCCCCAAAACAAGGAACCCCAAAAAATCCATGTGAAGAACATATTTTCATGACATGTTTGTTGTGAAGAATAATGCCTCCACCATGATTTGCATGGAAGACAGCCCAGGAATTCAATGGAAAACAATTGTTTGCAGTTCTTGCAGAGATGTAATAGGGGTATAAAGTGACTATAGTCCATTGTGGGGAAAACTCACAGATTCCTCCTGGAGAACTGAATAAGAAGTTTTCAAGGTGTAGAAAACTCAGCCATGACAAATCAAGTGTCAAAGATTTCAGGTTTAGATGCTAATATATGCTTTAGTCCAAAATAGGATGCTGAGTTCCCTCCTGACAGCATGAGAATCTGACATTTCTGTTTTGTGGATAGCCCTAGGAAAGAAATGGGGCTATAAATAATGTGTGTGGATGCACAGAGTTCGGAAAAGAGGTGCAAGAATCTTCTACTTCCCACTGAAACTATGAGCAATCCTAGCCCCTGCTTGCCCTTCAACTTGTGAACTGGTGCCTGGCTTCTGGGAGAGCCCTGGGGACACTGGGACCCTGACAGGGCTGTGTCCTTCCTGTGTCAGCTGCCAGTTCCTGACTCCTTGCTGCAGTCTTGGGGAGCTGCCTTGACCCAGCCAAGGTGACCTTGGCCAGTCAGGAGGTGATTCAGCTCCAGTCATCACTGCATGATGGAATTCAGTGTTGCTCCATCTGAGAGAGGTTCATTGGGTTTGTTGGGAGGGAGGAGTTACACAGCCTTCACTGGGCAATACCACAGCTCAGGGCAGGGAACTGATGCAGCTCTGGGGTGCAGATGGATTTATTGTTTCTGTTTCTCCATCAGGCTCTTTCACTCAGTCAGGCTGATTCCCAGACTGGAGCTGCTTGCCATCCTGGCAAATCTGAGTTTACTCACCACTGAGAGGTGGTAAGAAGCTAAAGGAACCTGCAGGGAACAAATACATGGAATTTAGCAGGCAGCTGCTAGACTCCTTCCCATATGTGATATGCACCATTCGGGATTTCCCAGCACAGCATCACAGAATTTGAGAAAGCTACAGGTTGGAAGTGATCTCAGGCAGTCCTAAGTTTCTCCAGCAGTGATCTCCTGCTGAAAGTGATGCCAGCTGTGAGACAAAAGGACTTTCACAGTGGGTGCTCCAAACCTAGGACAAGGCTCCAAACCTGGGTAGACCAACTTTTTTTAGGAAATAAATGATGAGTAGCAAGAGATTTGATTATTCTGGGAAGAAAGCTATTAATTCCAGATGAGGAGAAGTCCCTAAAGGACACAGACTGTCTTCATGACTTTGAAGAAGGTCAGCAGCAGAGAAGCTGTGCATGGGGAGGTTTCCAGTTTCAGAATGAGATTTTCTTCCAACATAATTGAATATACAGTTGATGCAGGGAGTCGGAAACAAATGCATTAAGGAGGTGAGTGCAGCATTACCAACACTTCATAGAGCAGAACTACTCAAGGAACATGATCAGGTAATGCAGGTAATGGTGATGCATTGCCTTGTCACTCATCTGGGTAGAAATGGCAGGGATGTTATTCTTCTGAAAGGCATGGAAGCACTTAGATGGATAATCAGAACACAAAAATGACCCTGCAAGAAGAGCACAAGCTGCTGCCCCTATTTGTAGCCATGCAGCCCCACTGCTGCTTCCTCATAAGGAAGGTCAAACAAAAATTTTGACAACAGAGCTGGGAAAGACTTTAAAGAGCCACTGAATCTGTCTTCCTGTTCTCATTTCATCGGCAAAACATAATTCTCTGTTAAAAGTAAAATTAAGCTCCTTGAGCCCACCAAAACTGATTTGTAAAACAATTAACCTCGCTGTCCCTGGTGGGCCTGTAAACCAGGATGGTGAAGAGAGGCCAAGGGAACCCGAAGGCAAGCCTAAAGGCCTAAAGCTGTACAAGAATTTTAATCTTCTGCCTTTATATTCCTGCATTTTGTTCTGAACAAATCACCATGTTCAGGAATTTTCCCAGCTAAGTGCAAAAGTTTTAGTGGTTGCTTGTGGGAAGTGTGTTATCCAAGAAAAGGGTTGCAGAAAGGTGCATGTTTCCCTGTCAATCACTCTCTGCACACATGAGCACATTCAGTGCCTTTCTCCTCCCATAAAGAGTTCAGTGCAGATTTATTCCCCACGTATTTCCTATTCACTCCCTGGCAACTCGATGTGACAAAGGTTATACTGCTTATTTCTTTGTAGATACCTAACAAGGTGAAACAACTTCATAACCAGAAGAATTAACCACAATAACTCATCAATATAATAGGTGATCTCGCCCAATGGCCAGTTAGGTCAATAGCAAAGTCATCCTTTGGCTGTAATTTACAGTTGCCTACACAGCTGGAAACTCTGATGATTCTCTACAGAATCCTTCTCCAATGTTGCTATAAGATGTGGCTCACCAAGACATTTTTTATTTGCAAAGCTTTGGATCTTTCCTTTAAAAAGATCAAATGATCAAGTTAGAGTCTTTCACATTCCACTTGTTTTGCTTTGATAAATGTAGTTAGGAGAGATCTTTTTTTGTAAATATCTGGCTTTATATACCTGGAGCTTGCAGTACTGCAGTGGGGTCACAAACTCCTCAACTTTGGACTTCTCTTCACTCATCCTTTTACAGCTGCTCTGCCACATGCAGGGATCTGCATGTTCAGGGCACATCTCCCACTGACATGAAGATCTGCTTGCCAAGGGGAGCTCCTACAGACTCCCTCAGGAATGATTGTTATTTGGGTTTCATTGTGTTTTATTAGTTTTATGTTAATAAGCACTGTACATTTAATTAAAGATCCTGCAGGATGGCTGAATGCTGAAATCAGGATCTGAAACAGGTTTGGTGCTGGAGTCAGTTTCCTGTTGGGCTGCAGTGTGGTGCTGATAACGAAAAATCAAGCCTGTTTCTTTCCCCCTGCCTATTTCCCAAATCTCAGCACTCCCCACAGTGGCAAATGTCTCCTTCGGCTTCCTGGGGAGGAGGATAATTCTCCCACAATAGGCATTGATCTCTCATTAGACTCCATCCTGTTAGTTAAAAGCTGTTTTTACTCAGACAATCCAGAACTCATTTCCAATCTTAAAAGGGTACACTGTTGGATACTCACTGAGGGTATAATTTTTAACCACTCTGTTTACTGAATCTACAAAAGTAGTTATTGGAGCTGTTTGTATACAGTAATTTTTCCTTAGGCTCCCAAGACCAAGAGCAGGAGACCCAGCATTTGTCAACTGTGGTAAAGCTTTTTCCTATTCAAAGGAGACAATATTATCCCATTTGACAGAAAGCCTGTTCATGCCATGACAGCCTGAGGGGATTTTCTTAGAGTTGTGCAGGGCAGACCAGGGCCAATATCCCAACCAGGGGTTGTCCCTGAATCTCCTCTCTGAGTCAGGCAGATGCAAAGCCACTGGATCAGCCCTTGTGGTTCATCCCTCACTGGAAGAGCTGCTGCTTTCATGGAGATAAAGCCTTAATTTTTAGATATGCAGTAAAAAACGTTCATACCATCAGGACACATAAATGTAAAGAGTGATCAGTGAGGTGCAGCTCATTATACATAAACATAGTCCTTGCCTGGTAATTAACTGGCATATAACTGAATGAAATCCACATTTTAACTCAAGTCTGCATGCAATCCTTACAGCTGCACTATGGCTTAACCATCAGTTATTGAGTTTTTAGGAGAAGGTACCAGTGACACAGCTCAGGACTGGACAGGTGCAAGAAGCCAAGGATATATCTGGGAGAAGATCTTGAACTGGGTCAGTCTGCCCTGGCTCTTCACCCTCCTTCCCTGTGCCACCCTGTCTGCACCCACAGCCAGGGATGCTGTGGCTTCAAACTAACTCAGCAAAAGGCAGAAAAGTCTCTTTCTTGGACGTGGTCATCACTCTACCTGCATGTACCTGAGTGTGTGAGTGAGCATTGGGACCATCTGTTGCAACTCCAAAGATTCACTTGATAAACTGGGCCCTGGATTTGGGGAAGGGGACACCTTTATGGCCAGAAAATTTATGCACAGACCCTAATCAGTTAAGAAGCTAGCTATTTTTTTTTCTCCTCTTAATAAAGTGACTAATAACTTTTTTGATGAACATTCTTTTCCTGATACTTTTTACCCTACTCTGCTGTTTCATTGTCTTTTTAACAATGCCAGCTACTTCACTTCAAGAATTGGTTTTCTGAAAGTGAAACGCCTCTCATCCTGAAGCATCTCTGGATGGTATCCATTATTGATTTGGAGCTGATGATGGCTGCAGTAGCTATCTCTGACTCCCTGAGCCACTTAGGGCATTTCTTTTTCAAGAAAATAATAAGCAGCAAGAAGCAAGGAAGAATCCAAGGACTGGCTCTATACTATGGCTATGCATGCCAGGCACACCTCACAGAATGCATACCAGGGCTGCTCCATTTTTTTCCATGTCCCTGGGGTACTGTGGGATGTTATTTGATACATATTTTACCCCTTAGAAAGGCTCAGAACACATTCACTGAGCACAGTGCATAAATTTTCAAAAGGGGTAGTTTTGACTGACATGACATTGGCTCACAAGGAAAAGAACACTCTTTCCTTGCACAGGACATCAGCTGCAAACAGTTTCCAAAATACAGATGGTACTGGGAACTCTGGACCTCTGCTTCCGTTTTTATATCCTCAGGCAACAGGGACAGCCCCATGCCAGTTGGCCAAGTACCTCCAGGCTAAAAATATCTCTTTTTAACCAGAGCTCTTGCTGCAGATGCTGTGAGAAAGTGACAGCTGAGTTTGTCGATTCTCCATGGGAAATCTCCTTGGCAAGATTTTGCTAATGGCCAAGGATGCCACACAAAGTTCATCTCCTGGGATGACAGGGAAGAACAGCATGTGGGCAAGAGAGAGCTGCCCACAGCTGGGTACAAATGCTTCTAGTTTGACCTCTCATTCCAGCAGCTGAAGCGTTTAGGTGGAAAATGAGGAGGAGGAAATGCTCCTTGGCCTATTTAGAAGTTGAAATGCAGAATTAATAAATGCCCAGGAGATCATCTGCAACTCTGCCATCCGTACAAATGATTTTGTTACTGGCCAGTGAGAGCTCTGAGCCAGACTCAATGCCCCTGTGCAGGCAGCAAAGAGCTTCAAGAAGAACCAAAATTATGACCTGGACAACAGAGAACTTCCTTCTTAGTTTACAAACTGTCAATTTAAAACATATATTTCTGAACTAATCCATTTGAATGCAGCACTCTCAAAGTGAATAAAGGATGGACACTTGAGTGTTAAATGTGAGAGTGTGGGACCACCCTTTTGGGACTTAGACACCTGGTTGGTTATAACTGTCTGAAGACCCTGCACTCAGAGGGGTGCTGATAGTGTGTGCAGACATCTCTACAAAAGTTTTTGGTCAGGAGCTTGTTAACGGGGAACAAACAGGCTGAATTGCAATGTGAAGGAGCTGCTAAAGTCCCTGAGGTCCTGGAGGTACCCAAGAGGTCATGACTGAACTGCATTGCTTCTTTGGCACAGCCAGAGGAAGGTCAGTAGGAGTATTTCTCCCCCTGTTCCAAACACTGTTCCTGGATGCAGTGCAGTGGAAATACATCTGAGTTCTTTGTGTTGCTTTGTCTCTTATTTATCTGCTCAGATCTCATTAGTAGACTCAGTAGCAGGAAAGCTTTGTCCTTGTTTCTGTTTGTTTTGGGGTTTTTTTATTAACACATAGCCTTTCTGTGACAAGCCCTAATGAAGGTTTGAATAAAACCAAAGAATCTTATAGCAAGCAATAAACCTGTTTAATGAAGTTGCAAGGTGTCTGGGTTGTGCCAAGGCAGCCACAGGGCTGTGGAGCACTGACAAGGCCAGGTCTGCAGCAGGGATAATTTCACAGGGTATAATGGACTGCAGAGGGCTTGTGCTAGTTCTTGTTTGTTGGGCATTTGGCTCAAAGCTGATAGCAGATTTCCCCCAAGGAATCAGTGTGCTCTCTATTAAAAGGAAAAAAAACTGATATTAAATGTCACAGTAATTGATGCTGCTCCTTTCTAATTAACTTGCCTCTTTTTCCAAGTCCTTCTACTGCTTCTTCCTTCCTGACACCTTCTCCTGCTGTTTACTGAGGCTGCCTGCAAGCAAGAGCAGAACAAACCTGCCAAAGACACAAGAGTCCCCCTGGGATTTCCCACTTTGTCAAAAGCTGCCAAGTTGCAGGTGGGCGAAACGTGTTGGCAATGATGTCATGGCCACTATGCTCGTCCCTGCTGATGGCTTTAAAAGCAATATTTCCACGTGAAAAAAAAAAAAAGAGACAAATGCAAACCACATGACAAGGGAAGCAGAGAATCTAAACAGGGAAGCAGAGCTGCCTCCTAAAGCAATCTGCAGGACTTGCTTCTCTGTTCTCCTGCCTCTCTCCTTAGACACGCTGTGAACAGGGTCCAGATGTGACTGGGGTCTGGATGCCACCTGCCCCATTCCCTTGATCCATGTGCTTGCAGAGGGCACCTCCTCCAGCTGTCACCCTGTCCTGATTTCAGCTAGGACAGAGCTAATTTCTTCTCAGTCAGCTGTCACAGTGCTGTGTTATGGAGTCAGAATAAGAATGGTGTTGATAGCACACTGATGTTTTGGTTTTTTGCTAAGTCAAAGACTTTGGGTTTTTTTTTTCTTTCTCAAAAGAAACTGGGAGGGAGCATAGCTGGGACTCAGGTGACCTGAACTGACCAAAAGGATATTCCACAACAGAGAATGTCATGCCCAGTATGTAAACTAGAGGAGTTTCTTGGAAGAGCATCAAGTCTGGGCTCAGAAATCAGTTCTGGCATTGATTAGCAGGTGGTGAGCAAGAGCATCATGCATCAGTTGTTTGTTCCCTTTTTATTTTCATTATCATTTACCATTATTGTTGTATTTTACTTTATTTTCAATAATTAAACAGCTTTTATCTCCACATAAGAGTTTCACTTTGATTCTCCTCCCCATTCCACCAGGGTGGGGAGGACAGAGTGAGGGTTGAGCAAGCAGGTGTGTGGTGCCCAATTTACAGCTGGGCTAAAACTACAACACATCTTCACCAAAGGCTTTTCCTAGCAGAAAGGGGAAATATGAAGGGTTCTTGTGGCTCTGAATATATGCTACAGCAGGGAGGAGGTTTCTCTGATTGCTCTGAGCAGATCTGTGTCCCACCACTGCTCAAAGACCTCTGGGTCACAGTGCCAAGGGTTTGCCTGTTTGACCCAAGCAAACAGGTTGAAGACATTGCTCTATGGGCCCCTGGGGAGAGCCCAGGGCAAACAAACTTAGAGAAAAACATCACTGCAGTGGAAAAGAACATCATGATTCTATCACACTGTGTCCTTGTTTACAAGACAGTAAAACTAGAAGGAAAATGGAGAAAAAAGTCTAGATGTGTCACCAAAGTCACTTCAGAGTCCCTGTTATCAACCATGAGCCTCCATTACAAAGCATGCTGAATCAAAGTGTCTGATTAAGAACAGTTGACGTGTTCAGTGTCTTCTTACCCAGTATCCTGATCTTGGGCTTAGCCAAATTTTATTTTTTTACTGTCTTAGTTGGTCAACAATGCCTTTTGCTGGAAAACATGGGGAAGGGCTGGGACATCTCTTATCAAACAGTATTTTTCTTGGCAGTACAGTAAAAGTGCTAAATCATGGCTTCAGCAATTGACTAAAAACTCACAGGTAACAGCCCTAACTGGGACACAAAGACAATTTTTGGTCACTAAATTATTCTTATTGCTGCTGGATGGCTGAAGAGCCACAATCATAAAACCCAGCAGCGGGCACTGCAGACAGATATAAGATAAATCAGTTCCTGACCACAGTATTGTTTGGAGAAGAGCCCCATGATTTCTTTTCCTTTTCTAAAGGAAAAGAGCAGACTGAGGTGATGGATGTTCCCCTTCCTGATGCAGCTGATTTGGTGTTCCCCAAACCGCAGGTCACTGTGGTTTCATTTAGAGATCTGCAATCTCTTTTCTCCAGGGCTTTATCCCAGGAGTTGTTATTTCAATACAAACAGTTTGCACAAAGTGTCTGGGCAGAGCAGAGACCCGAGGCTGTCACTGGCATCCATGACCATAATAACCTTGCATGAGTAAAGCCAACAGCTAAGCTATCTTATCCTTGGACAGCTGCAGGCTTCCAATAACCCTTTTTATACCACATTCTCCTCCAGGGAGTAGACAGGAAAAAAAAAAAAAAGAAAAGATAAGTAATTTATAATATGTTGAGACTGGCACAGGAACACAGACACTGTACAGTACACTATTAATTGTGGGATTCTTTTCTGTGCTATATAATATTGATTTTCCTGCAGATAACCAGATATCATTAGTTTGATTAATGCTGCTACAGCTTGGAATAACTGGCTGGAAAGTTCAAACTAGGGCATTCTTCATGAGAAAAAGATAAAGCACAGTTCAGACTTCTCTGTTCATACCAGGGAGTATGTTGGCCAGAGGGTTTCAGGGGTGTTAAGCTAGACAGTTAAGAAAAAGTTTGGTAGAGGAGAGCTGGAACTGCACTACACAGCCGGTCTGATAATGCCAGGCAGTTCAGCTGCACTCAAGGCTGAGTTTATTTTGGTACCAAACCCCTAGGTTTTCTTCCTAACAAAGGTTGTCACACTTGCAGGCAGAGCTGAGTCACACAGGCTGCCTCAGCCAGAGCTCCTGTGCTGCTGGCTGTGCAGGCAGCAGGGTGAACACTCATCCTCTCTGATTGCTTCAGGAGGGAAAGAAGCAGACAGAGCTCCCAGGGACTGGTTTATGAGCTGGCTGGTGCTCAGAGAAGTGTGTTGCCTATTGGCTGAGGATGTGCTCTGCTATGCAAAAGGAATCAGCTTTACTCTGTTCGGGGACATTGTCTCTCTTGGAAGAAGAAAACATCAAGAGCTCCACTAAGACCCTACAGAATCATAACAAAGAGGTCATCTTGAAAAGAAGTGAAAAAAGTCTTGCAAGGAAGGCCATATGCACACACTGATCAGTCTTCTGAGTCAGGAATCCCTGACACATCCTAAAGTTTGTCAGTGCTACAGTCTAGGAGATGATATCTGATAGGTGGGCTGAAACTACTGCACTAATTGATAGAGCCTGTCAGCTCAACATCAGCTTGCTGATGTGTCTGGACTCCTGTGGTCCTCAGTCTCAGAATAATGGCAGAAGGAGAAGAACAGTCACTTGATCATCATGGAAATGGAGGAGTAGATGGAGGAACCTATTTTCTTTCTTTTGGCACACTGGGAAGTTAAAGAGCGTTGTGTGGGTTTTAGTCCAGGGGGTTCAACAGAAGACAGGCCAGAGAAGATGAAACTGGTATTTGGGCTGTGATGAGGGCATGGCCACTGCACACCAGAGTAGAGCATCTGTGCAGACCCTTAAACAGCCTTCTAACTCATGAGAACTATCCCAAAATAAGAGAATCCAAGAGATCTGTTCTGAGGGTGAGATGTGAGCAATGGTAGAGCCAGAGCCTGCAGCAGGGCAAAACCTCAGCTCTAGCAATGTGTTCTGTTTAAATGGAGCAGAATACATAGGTTTGTCTTGGGAAAAATCAGGCCAATTTGGGCAGGTAGTTCTATCAGGAGATAGCATTGCTCTGTGTTGGTGTATTTGTTACAAAACAGTGCCATTGCCATTAATGAAGAAGAAACTGCTCTTGGTTTCATACAGAGCTAGATGAAGAACTGGCTCTCCAACAGCACAATGGAAATCTTGCAAACTTTCTTCCTCATGAGACTTATGGTATAAGTCTTGTGTTCTCCTAGCCCTGAAGAAGAGCTTATTAGTGCAGGCATTAGCCATATGGAACAATTGGTCCCTAAAAACCTGCAGAAAATTATGCCACTGATTTCTTTTTGTTCTTCATCAGATGAGCCATCTCTGAGCTCATAAACTTAGGTAAGAATCTAACTTGCAGTCACTGATGAATTGAAGAAGGGTTTGTTTATTGTTCTTCCATAAAAATGTCTTTGAAAGCTTCCTCAGCATTTGTTGGTGTGTGACTGTTCAGCTGAGTGAGGAGTGTTTTCCAGCTCCTGTCTGTAGCATGGAATGGGCATTTCTGTGGCAGCACAAGAGCACTCCTGATGTCAGCACTGCAACGTGCATGTGAACTCTGACTTCAATATCTGTCTGAGCTTTTCCCTTTACAATTTAGACAGCCCCTTTCACAAGCCTTTCAAGTACCTAATCATTCAAGTATCCTCCAAACCCAAGAACAAAATGTTTGTGAATATTGTTGATACAAAGCAGTTTCACAAACACAAATGTACTCAACATTTCCCCTGTATTATCCCCACCGTCCTCACATTTTCCTCTTTACGAGTCCAATTTTAGCAGCTCTGACCTTGTGGAACCTTTTCTCAGCCACAAGTGTCAGTGATCAGCTTCTAGTCTGTCTCAAAGAAGCTCTACAATGCAGTCTGTCTTTCCTGCCAAGCACCATAAAGTGCATTGATACCTTCTGCTGTTCCATCCTCTAGGCAACCACACCTCATCTGCATTTATTGCTGCAGAGAGAGTGGGCTGATGGGACCAACACCTTCTGCAGGCTGGATGGGAACTGCAGCTGAGGATTTTGTGCAATTACCAGAAGTGCAGAACTGTCTGCCTCCCTTTTGGAGACACGACTGAACAAACACTTTTGCTTTTTCTTTTTTTCTTTTTTTTTTGTTTTCCTCGTGAAAAAAAGTAAATCTTTTTAACGATTTTCCAATCCTCCAAAAAAGAAACTTTGAAACTCCAAAATGAAGTAAAGGCAAGTTTTGAGATCTTTAACAGCTACTCTTAGCAACTGTAAGCTGCCAAAGATTGATATTCCTTCTACCAGACAGGTTGGATATAACAAAAACAGAGGGTAATAAGATAGGAAACTGTTATCTAGTCAGTACAAACTGTTAACTAAATCAATAAATTACAGACTTGGGAACTTCTGTAGGCTAAATTATTGCTGAATTACTTCTCTGGAGAACTACGTCCAATTTTAAAGTTCATTTACTTTTACAAGATATTGGGTAGGAGTCTGCAAGGAGAATGGAGCTACTTCATATATAACTGAAGGAAGTTAAAATGCTGAAAAGAAAAATTATGACCAGTAGAAGTGCTGAGCAGTATCTAGATTTCTTACAATGTGCAATTCCCAGAGTGAGTGCAAAAGTCATGACTTACAGAAGTGATTTGTGTTTCTGGGATGCTCATTGGAGTTACCTTACAAATCCTCATTTTCAGAAAGGACTGAATGAAATTTCTGAACAATTAAGCTCCCATAACAAATGTCACAATGAACATTCAGTGCCACTAGTCATGTCTGTGACCTCAGCCTTGCTGTTGCCAGTAAATGTGAGACAAGTTCAAATTCCCCACCCACTTTCCAACTGGAAGATTATATGGAGTGAATGAAATAGTTCTTTGCTGCCAACTTGATTTTAATTATACATGTTCTAACCTTTAGAAAATGTATTTAGATTTTAAGATAATAGTGTGGGGAAGAGTGACACAGGAGATGTATGCTTTACTAAGGGACAAAACACATTTTCTCCAAGTGATGAACAGATGTGAAAATGACAATAATACACATGAGCTCTTGGAACAAAGGGATCATCCAGATGAAGACTATTATGTTTCTGCAGTAGTTTAATCCTGTAATCCTTATGTGAAGCTTTGATTACAGATTAATATGATATCAATGAGGCCTTTATCACTTTTGGTGCTGAGATAAGATTAAGTGACCTGCTCATAGTCATGGCAAATCTCTGGCAAGGCTGAAGCTGACCCCACGCTTCCTGACTCTTTGTTTTCATAAATTTTCAGGCAACAGCTTTTGCCTTTGTCTCAGTCAAAGGGCAGGGAAAGGAAAGTGAGAGTGAAAGGGCCCTGAGGAGAAGGAAAGGATTATTTACATCCAATTGGAGCGGGGCTGGGGGATGTAAATGGGAAATCTGCAACCCCTTGCTCTCTAGGTGTCACAATCAAATCCCTTCCTTGCGTGGAGCAGAGGTTTCCAGATCACAGCTTGCACTTAGATGAAGTTTTTACACAATGGAAAATACTTGCAATTGTGTCTGCAAAAGGGGAGAAGTTGTTTTAGGTCATTGTGACACATCACCTTGAACACCTGCAGTCCAACATTGAGATTAACAAAACTGTCATCCAATTTAAAATATTTTGCAAACTCCTCGTATTTCCATAATTTTTATTTCCCATCCTATGTATGCATCCATATCCACAGACTCCACATGAGGTTCTCCAAAGCCAAGTTATTTGCAATCAAGAGAAACAGGTTCAGTCCCTGAAACAGGAGGTGGAAAAGCCAGCTTGAGCATTTGAACCTGTGACCATCACTTTTTCCATTCTTGCTTCTACCTGTGAGCCCAGTGGTTATTCTCAGCATCCTTGTGAACCAGGATTCTTATTGGTACCACAGCCCCTCACTTTTGAGACTATTTCTATCCTCTTGACTCTAAGTATGAAGATCTCTTTCCCTTCTCACCTCAGCTGGTAAAGTGCAGCACATAGCTCTGACCAGGGATCAGGACAGGAGCTGTTGATTTAGAATCATGGAATCATTGAATTGGAAGAGAACTTAAAGATCATCTAATTCCAACCTTTTGCCAAGGGCAGGGACACCTTCCACCAGAGCAGGTTGCCCAATGCCCCATCCAGCCTGGCCTGCAACACCTTCAGAGATGGGCCATCCACAACTTCTCTGGGCAACAAAGAGACAGATTTTTTTAAATTGCTGCTCTTGAATGCATACAGTATCAGAAATTTGTAGTACCTCTGGATGATCAGCTCATGTGCCTACCTTTCTGCCACAATAATTTAATGCATAGCTGATGGAATTACTTGATCTCAAATACCAGATGCTGAGGAGGTATGGACACTTGCTAGGAACTTCTGTATCCTCTTCCTTCTGTGCCTGGCTGCCCTGGGCCAGGCTGGAGGACTTGGGATTGATGGATCTCTGATGTGACCTGGCAAAGCCATTCCTCAGTCCTGCTTTGAGGCCACTCTTGTAAAACTTACAAACTCGTCATTTTTTTATGGCAAAGCAGATCTTCAAACTGGGCCTGGAGGACAAGCCCAACAAATGTGGATGCTGTTTGAAGCTGAATCCAACTACTCCAGCCAGCTGCCTTCAGATGTCCAAAATGACTGACTTTGTTTTATGTGGCAGATATGAGGCAACCAAGAGCTGGTCTAATTGCAGATTACCATATGGCAAAAGCCTTTCTTTGAAAAGGGCATCAAAGGAAAAGATTAAAACATTCAGAACCATGTGGAAGGAAAAGGAAACAACTATTTGGAGTAGATCTGGATTCAGGGGAGAAGCAAGGCTGAGCTATAGTCTGGCACTGGCTGAGGATTTTGTCTCAGATTCCTTCACCTTTTACCAGTTCCTTGTGCTCTCCAAGAAGCTCTGTTTGTTTGATACCATCTCCACATCTTTTTGTGGTTATTTTGCTCTTTTTCAATACTCCAAGATAGTTTTCTGATGGCACTGAGGACCATTTTGATGTAAATGTGAAACCAGAAGTTTCCACACATGCTGACTGAAAGAAAGCTCCATCACATCACAGAATTTGCTTTTCATCGTCTTCTGATAGATGAAATTTTCCTTTGACTTCTCCTGGAAATCTCTGGCACTAAGTACATCAGAATGGTCACCAAAGGTCCAGCTAATGCAGGATTTTTTTCTCAAAAAGGGGATGATGGTGGGTGCCAGATAAGCAGTAAGATGGAGTCAGGTATGCACCAACTATCTCCCAGCCTCCAGAGAACTAAATCCCTCTGAAGTACAGTGCCCTGCCTGCTGTGCCCCACCATCTGCCTTCAAGAGGTGATCAATCCATTCGTTTGGAGACTCTCACACAAGCACACAAACAGTCCCCATAGAACTCAAGGACAGCATCCTCTTCATTTTTGCTAGTTCATTGTCAAGGAAGACTCATCCCTTGGCAGAGTATTATAAAAGAATCATAGAATCATTTAGATTGGAAAAGATCTCCAAAATCATCAGGTCCAACCATTAACCCAGCACTGCCATGTTCAGCATCAAACCATGTCCCCAAGTGCCACATCTACATGATTTATAAACACCACCAGGGATGGTGACCCCATAACTTCTCTGGTCATTGTCATCAAAACCACTGGAAGGGGTCTTACTGTTCCTGAAAGCTCTCCAGGGACAGCATTCATCTGCTGAGTTCCCTCACTGAAGAGAAAACTCTCTTTCTATGGGGCAATTTTTGTGAGGTGTTTATAAAGATCAAAGCACATGATAATGCATAGGTCTAAGGCATTGTGTCTTCTGGATTGAAGGACTGAAGTGTTCTAAACCATCCCTGTACATGATTTAATTCCCCTGGAACTTCCCCTGGAACACAGCTTTTTGGTAGCTGTGCATTTGCTTCATGTGACCTGGTGGTGTGGCAGGGCTTCAGAATGCCTTTCCAGAGATGTTTTGTTGTAGACAGAGCTCCATCTGCATCCACAGAAAACCTCACCAGTGTAATGACACAGGGAGTACTGTGCGAACCTCCCAGGGAGCACAGTGTGCAGTAGTGGCTTTGGCAAGCTTTGGAGGAAACCAGTGCAGGGTTGTATCCACCAGGCAAGAAGGAAGGTGACAGTACTGCAGTACTCCTGGGGATCTACTCTGACAGTAGATCCCTACATCCTCCTCTTTTGAGAACCCCTCCCACTGGCACATAGCCATGCCTTGGCTCCTTTCCAGAGCTACAGCATCTCAGCCAGGGAAAATTTGTAGAGAGCCTGAAGAGAGATGGGGAGCTCAGTAAATCCTCCAGCCCAGACTGTTTCTGTTGATCCGTGGCAGCACGCGTTGTACGTCCTGGTATCAATGTGATGAATGTTGTGCTGACTTCTGCATTGTGTGTGCCTTGTACTAAATATTGTCTGCTGGAAAGTAAATAACAGCAGATGAGCAAATGGGGCTGTGATGACATTTCAGTGTCCATAATGTTTCCATCCGCAAAATGCAGCAGTTATGCATCATTTTAATGGTAGGAATAGATAAGCAGTCAGCTATCTGTATCCGGAAAATCAAAAAGGAAACCAACATTAGAGGAAATAGATTGGCAGTGGGTGTTCAAGGGCAATGAGTCATCCTTGCCACAAATAAGGCTCAGAATGAGGAATACTAATAATTAGGCAGCATATTTCAAAAGTTCAGCTCTTTCCTCCTTTCTCATATTATCTTTTATGCCCTAGGGATGATTTGGAATGACAGTGTCTACTTTGGGATGAAGACTTGAAGAAAATCCACTGTGGGAAGAAATGACCAAACAGCAGAGAAAAATAAAGTTGAACTATAAAGTTTCTTTCTTCTTTCTTTTCTCTGGAGGTGGTCACTCCAGAGGAAACTGTCATGATGCTGGTCAGCCAAGAGAACAAACAAATCCCAAGGAAGGACAAGGCCTGGGGCCACTGTACTCAGCACTTGCAGGAAGCACCAACAGCACCTGCTTCTCCCCTTTCCCCATGATACTCATCCCCCTGAGCTTGCTCAGTTCTGCTCTCGTCTAGGGAATGAAACGGGTCCCTCTAGTGGGTGAATCCTGGAGGAGGGAACGTGCTTCCCATTTTGGTACAGTCTCTTCCCCTCTCGAAGTTAACCTTCTGTTTTACTGAAGCTGCCTTGGGCTGAAAAAAAAGAGGATTTTGACCTTGAATCAGGTTGGGTCTCACTCTAGCCTAAATCCTGGACTGCCTGAAGTTGAAATTTCCAAAAAGCAGATTTGGAGAAAGAATACTGGTTTCACTGTGAATGCCAGTGCTCTGGCTTCTTGGAAGTTGGAAGCAAAGATAAATGACAGGTGTTGTCTTCACTTAGGAGGATTTGTAGGAAAGAAGTCTTTTTGAACCTTCAACATTTCTCAGCATGAACCACAGTATCAATAAAGTTGGAAAAGACCTCTAGGTCATTGAGTCCAACCTATGACTGAATGCCACCATACTCACTAAATTATATCACAAAGGGCCATGTCTACTTGTTTTTCAAATGCTTCCAGGAATGGTGACTTCACCACTTCCCTGGGGAGACTGTTCCAATGCCTAATCACCCTTTCTGTGAAAATTTTTTTCCTAACAGTTTCCTAATAATGACATAATTAACATTTAGTCCTAAAACCTCTGAATCACATAGATGTTTGGACCTGTCCTAGGTGGGGACTAATCCCTTTCTGAACTGGAATAAGCTTTAAGCCAGCAAACATGAGTTCTTGTGAAACTGCAGGGCTGCAGTGTCATCCCTGTTTCTTCCCTGCTTCCCTCTGCTGCAGAGCTCTGATTGCAGCAGCCTGACTTCAAGCACTGGCAAATGTCATCACTGACACTGCTGTGGTGGGTGCACACCATCATTATAATCTGTATGCATTTAGCCATCCCAGCATGATAAGAGAATGATTAGGAGAATAGTTAGAGAGTAAATTAAAAACTCCCAGCAGTTTCCTGTGTGAAGGTACTAACTTACAGGCATATTTTTTCACAGCATTACTGAAAAATGCCATTAGGTATACCTGTGAATACATGTTAGATTTAAACCCCTGGTGAGAATTTTTATTAATATACAAATATGTTAGGGCTCTTATGCTGCTTAAAATGTAATTAACCATCTTCTGAAGATTAAGGGTGCATAATCATAAAAGAAGTGCACTCTTGTGCATTTAATTCTTCTAATCTGCTTTATGTTGATGTTAGTGTGGAAGAATAATCACTGGTTTGCCTGAATAGTTTAGGTTTGTGCTGTAGGAAGAAATTGTTATAGGATGCACTTCTAAACTTAATATTTGGTAGGCTTACAGTGATGGAGGATGATGAAGTGCACAGAGAGCTTAGGAAAAAAATGCTTCTTTTATTCTTTTGCTGCCGTTGCAAATGCTCTACAGTGGTAAAGCTGTTGTTTCTGACAGTTTCATTCGTCAGACAAAAAGGAGGAAGGGACAGGCACACCCAGTGAATGACGAAGATAAGAGCAATAAACTTTCAGTAGTCTACTTAAGTACTAATTTAAACACATAATGTGTCATGTGGGGATTCAACAAGATTTTCTGAGAAGTGTGTGGAAAATGAGCAACAAACACAAGGCAGAGAGACTTTTGATTTGTTGTATTGTAGTAAGAGAGCTGAGTTTTTGAAATGCACTCTAAAAAAATAAATCAATGATTTTATGTTGTCATTAAAACATGCTATTGGAGTAGTCCATCCTCCCAGGGCTGTCACAGTCCCCATGAAATGTCGATCAGGTTTATTCAAAAAGAGGTGAAAACCTTCAGGGCCATAGAGTATGGCTCTTTAGGGGCAGATTTTTCCTAGCAACATGATCCACAAAATCATTAGTTAAGTTAGAGAGCTCCACAGAAATACCTTTTGTCCCCCTTCCCTCCTAGCAGGACTTCTTGCAAACTAAGAAAGAACAGTGAAAACTGTGGGATGAAGACATTTGCTGATAGTCATGACTGCATGACTACACACTGAAGTTGTGTAATAAATGTGCAGCCTGTTCCTAGCAATCAGTGGGATGGAAACTCCCACTTAGGACATGGGATGAAGAGCCATGCCACTCCTGCTTTTGTGGAGGAGTCAGAGGGGATGGAGACTGGCTAGTGTTCCATGAAGACCACCAAAGAAGGGAGTCTCCTTCTCACTTGGATAAGCAGGGGCTCTGCAAGGTCCTGTAGGAAAAGCAGCTTTCAACATCAATTTTAAAAACTGAAAAACAATTGCCAAATCATGCCATATTTTTTCTTTTTATTTTCTTGTTTTTAAGAGTAGTTTGTGTTAGAGGGTCCTTTAGCATTCAGTTCTTTGTGGGGCCAATAATATTTTGCAGCAGATTTTTGTGGCTGAGTGGACCCTGCTCTAGGGCAGACTGGTGACAATGTGGCTACAGGGAACAGTGACATAGCCCAAGAGGGGCTGCTTGGCTGCTTTGTGCTCGTTTTCATTATTTCCAAGTGAATGCAGAGGCATTATTGAAAGTTGCTTGTTTTCATTACAGCTTCCTTCTGACAGGTGTGACAGGCAGCATGACAGGTTGCTCTGGGCCCTTCGCCATGCTGAGCTCTTGAGGCAAAGCTGCTTTCTGTGATTCCCTAAAGGAGGCAGCTGCCAGGCTCCTTGTGGCCACCTGTGCTCAGGGACTGGCACGCAGCATGTGAGGGAAACCCTTCCTGTGGATGGCACACACAGCTTTTCTCCCTTGTGACAGGGAGCCACAATGGCAGGGCACTCTCCTGCTTCCCGAGTCAAAACCCAGCACGACAGCATCAAAGTTCCCCCAATTTTTCTATCAGGCCCACAGACCAGGCTGTTGCACAAAGACCTTAGTGCACTTCTGGTCTTTAGCTGGCAGTCCTTTGCAAAACTGCGGGGAAATACTGAAGGTTGTTAAAGCATGAACAGTGTCTCAGATCCATTGGATGATTTGTCCCAAGCTGATGTTCCCCACTGCCTGCTTCCCATAGCACTGGGTGCAGGCTGCCTCTCTGTTGGGACAGGGGCCAGGAGCACCAGCACAGAGCTGTGCAGAGCTGTCAGATCAGAGCAGGCTTCAGCCACATGCATACCCTGGCTCTCAAACCTAGGCTTTTCAGAAAGGCATTAAGTAGGTTAAATCTTAAAATCTTACTTAAAATTGATGACAAGTTGAGTGCTCAGTTCCCTCAGGATTTTTGAGCAGGTGGGATATATATATCCCAGCCAATGGAGAGGACACCAGATTCCCATTCCTAGCTTGTTTAAGGACTGCTAGTGTGAACAACCTTGGATAAAGTGCACTTGAGAACCTGATTAATTCTGCTTGCCATTCAATCTTGCACTAAATAAGACATGAAGCTCCAGACACAAAACCAGCCATTCTTCTGTTCTAACAGTTTGCTGTCAACACAAGACAATAAAATATGAATATTTTAGATTCATAATGTAGACAAATAGGAAATAGGAGCTGTATTGTGCTTCACATGCATGGCTAACTCAGTAATGCTAATGTGATTATCTCACTGAACTTTTGTGCTGTCGCTTAAGGGTAACTTTGCCTTGCTTTGCTGGAGTGTACATATTTGTTTCACACAGGCCTAATGTCTTTTTTAAGTTTGTAGAAGTAAGAAAGCCTGACTTCCCTCATCTGTTACAAAACAGCCTCCTTTCTTGGCATTAAAATCTTGGGCATAAAGTTCATAAAATTATAGGTTTTGGTTCTTGGATAAGTAAGGACGGTGGTTAGCAGAACTGCCATCCTGGTCTTCCAGGATTCCAGATTTTTTCATATTTATGAGATCAATTCACAGTGTCCCTTGGGAAGCAGTGCCAAGGAGTTCAGGAAGGGCAAAGGAGTTCAGGAAGGCGGGAGATTCTTCAAGAAGGAAATCTTAAAGGTGCAGGTGCAGGAGTTGACTATCTCCAAGTGCTGTAATCTGGCTGGAACTCAGGGAAAAAAAAAAGTGGTCATGACCTTTTGAAGAAGGGGCAGGCAGTTCAGGAGGACTACAATGATATCATGAGGTTAGCAGGATCAAAATTAGAATTGAAATAAGAAAAATTAGAACAGCATCAGAAATAGAAAAAGCCTAACTGAAACTTTATTTGGCTACTACAGTTTAGAGCAATAAAAGATGTTTCTACAAGTACAAAAGGAGAGCTAAGGAGAATCTTCATCCTTCACTGGATGTATGGGGAAACACGATGAAAAAAGATGAGAAAAAGGCTGATGTTCTTAATGTCTTTTTTTGCCTCAGTCTTTAATAGTAAGAATAGTTGTTCTGTGAGTACCCAGACCACTGAGCTGAAAGACAGGGATGGGGAAATGCTCAGCCATGTAACTCAGGGCTTAGGCACGAGTCAGATGCAGTCTATGCAGTCAGATGGGATCCAGAGAAGGATAGTGCAGGAGCTGGCAGGAGTGCTCCCTGAGCCCTTTCAGTCATTTACCAGCAGTCCCAAATAATCTGTGAGGTCCCATGTGGCTGAAGTTAGCAAATGGTACACTCATCTTCAAGAAGGGCTGGAAGGAGGATAGGGGAACTGCAAGAAAAGAAGATCCCCACTCAGCCAAGTCATCCTGCTTACCATTGTCTACTCCTGTGATTTTAGGAGATGGCTCTTCAAAAGGAACCAACACTCATGGAGCACAGGACTGTCTAAAGCAAGTTCCCAGAGACTTCCTGGACTTGCTCCTTCAGCAGCCCAGAGTCTGTTCTCCCAACATACATGGTCAGGGTTTTGCTGGCAATTGTATGGACGTTTGACAGAGGTGTTCCACAGACTAAGAGAATGATGGCTGTCTGTATGTCTGTCAAATAAATAGGAAAGGTGATAAAGTGTTGGGAAGTGGGAGACTTGGCATGATGTAAATGCTATGGGATAAGGAGTGGATATTGTTCTGGTTCTGGCTGGGCAGAGTTAATTTCTTGTCAGTAGGTGGTCTAGTGCTGTGTTTTGAATTCAATATGACAATGATGTTGGTAACACACTGATGTTTAGGTTGGTGCTGAGTGTCATGTTTATCAAAAATCAAGGACTTTTTTGTGCTTTGTGCTCTGCCAGTGAGGAGGTAAAAAAAGCATAAACCCAAAAAGCTGGGAGGGAGGAGCATAATTAGGACAGGTGGCCCAAGCTGGCCAAAGGGATATCCCATGAGGGATAGGCCATGATGGCCAGTATATAAAATGGGGGACTTACCTGGAAAGGAAGCTGATGAGTGTTTTGGAAAGGGTCCAGCATCGGTCAGTGCCTGGTGATAATTTCATCAATTTTATTGTGCATCACTTTTTTTTTTTTTTTTTAACTCTTCATTCTTATAAATTCTTTTAACCTACTTTCTTTCAATTGTTAACCTATTCTTATCTAAACTCACTAGCTTGCACTTAGATTTCTACCTCAGATTCAAATTCAGTGGGAAAATAAAGGGATTTAGGAGTGTGGCAATGGGAATGGGGAGTGTGGGGTTGAGGATGGGAGTGTGGGGTGTGGGAGTGACCAACTTCAAGATGCTCAGTTGCCAGCTGGGCAGCACCTCATTGCCTCGTTCCCTGAGCTGCCAGCAGAGCGCCACAAGCAGCACCAAGATTCCAGCCATGGCCCAGAACTGCCACTGTAGCAAGACGGCTCCGTGATCCATCAGTCCCCATGATCCACCAGTCTGCTCCACAGCCTTGTCTTCCAGCTCCTGCAGCATCCAAGTCATCTGCTGGCTGAGGAACTCAGAGCGGAGCTGCATGCGCTGGCGAGTGTCCTCATCCAGCTCATCGTTCACCGCCTTGGCGTTGTGGAGGATGGTTTTCACCAGAGTGACCAGGAGCTTTAGGACAGACATGACCTTCAGGAGGACAGAGAGAAAGGTTTGACAGCTCTGACTTTGTACTCTATCTCTCACCCAGGACAGGCTCTAGCCCTGAGTGCGCACTCACCCAGGCTGGACTATGATAGCACTACCTACTGTTGCCATTAATACTTGCTCCTCATTGTGATATCCCTTGTGATGTCACTCACACCAGAGACATGGTGGCCAGGCCAGCCTGCTGCACTGGGGCAGCACTGCCTGCTGGTGCTGCCTCTACACACCCCTCCTTGTGAAGTCCCTTGTGATGTCACTGGCACCAGACACATCACAGCCAGGCCACCCTGCCCTTCATGCCCACTCCAGCTCAGACCCTCACAATGGCCCCAAGAAAACAGTGATGGCCAGCCTTTCATCCACGAGAACCCCTAAGTCCTTCTGTGTACCCCACACCTGGGGCATCACAAAGGCCCCAAGAGCACCCCCACAAAGACAAAGATGAGTGCCAAGGGAACCAATCCCATCTCACCAGAGGGGAGCCCAAGGAGCAAAAAATCCAGGAATTTGCATCATCCAAATTTGTGTTTACCAAGGGTTCAGGGGATCTTTCTCCTGCATTGTACAGGAAGTCTCTGAGGGTCATTCCAGAGCAGTGGGTCTTCATTTGGTGAGTGTTGGGGCTTTGTTTTCTTGGGGCAATTGTGAGGGTCTGAGCTGGGGTGGGCATGAAGGGCAGGGTGGCCTGGCTGTGATGTGTCTGGTGCCAGTGACATCACAAGGGACTTCACAAGGAGGGGTGTGTAGAGGCAGCACCAGCAGGCAGTGCTGCCCCAGTGCAGCAGGCTGGCCTGGCCACCATGTCTCTGGTGTGAGTGACATCACAAGGGATGAGCATCAAGTGGACACACATGGCCGGATGCTGTGCTGGATGAAGGTGGGATCACAAATGTAGGCACCCAAGAGAGCACTTCCCACCCTGCATCTAGAGCCCAGCCCCTTCCAGGCACACCTTGGAAACGGGATGGTGCCACAATTGGGACTGGGCACAGGCTCTGCTGCCTGACAGCTGCCTAGCCCCCTCTCCTTCTTGCATGCTGTCTCCCATCCCTTCTTCCCTCACTTCCAGCTCCCTTCATTTCTCTTTTCTTCCTTCTCTCCCTTCTCACCCCCACTGCACTCCTCTCCCTTCTCTTGCAGGTCATAATGGTCATACTATTCCTTTTGTGGCTTGTGGAATGGATCTGCCATTACATCAATGTGTACCTGGGTAAATACTTCAACCTGAAGGGGACCAAGATGCTGCAGAAGTTGGCCCATGAGATCATGGAGCAGAATGTTGGGTTCTGGAGAGCCATGCTCTGGACTGCCTTACAGCACTGGTTGTTCTGGGCCATTGCTGGAACCCTGGTGCCGCTCTTGGCACTCTGCTGGTGGCTCAGGAAAAGGACCTGTGAGTTGGACAATGGCAGGGATGCAGAGAGTGAAGAAAGTGAGGAAGAAAATCCTGCTGAGATCAATATGATCTGCATCTTTTCAAGACGCTTCCAGTTGTCAGTGCCAAAGCTGGCCCCCAGGAGACGGGTGGTGCAGCAGCTGCTGTGTGACCTTCTCCAAGTCTCCCATAATCTCTTTTCAGACAGCTTCTTCCCAGTTCTGGAAAAAGTCATTGGGGTGGGCAGTGCCTGTGAAGGTTGGAGTCCCCATAAAGAGGAGGATGTTGTCTTCTGCATGTTTGTGCCCCTGAAGCCACCCCCTGGGCATGTCTTCCACCTGGAACCAGTGGGGGAGATGCCCCACATGAGCATGCGTGTCCGTGTGGAGCTGGTGTGCACTTGCACCAGGAGACAGCCTGACCAGAACACGCCGTGCTTCCTCCACCACTCTGAGGAGGAGCTGAAGAAGCATCAGATGACCAGCCTCCTACACACCCTCTGCACTGGCCCTTACCTAGATGGGGAGAAAATTGCCCTCTGGTTCCAGACGTTTGTGATCTCAGCCTGGTCATTGGTGCCTCAGTCCTGTTACTACAGCATGAAGGTGCTTCCCTCCTGCCGCTCCTGCAAGATGAAGCTGATGAGCGCCTCCGGGAGAAGCCTCTTTGTGGAGACAGTATTTAGTGTGCAGCAAGGCAACTCGGACATCTTCCTGAGTAGCCAGCCTACAGAGACCCAGTTCCCCCCAAGCACGATGTGGCTGGAGAGCTACGCTGTGGCAGAGGCCAAGTTCTTCAGGCATGTCGCCAGGCAGGCCCCACGCCACAGCTGCCACCTCAAATGCCTGCGGCTCTGCGCTCGCCTTCTGGAGGGCTCAGGCCTTTCTACCTACGCCTTGAAAACCACGGTCATGCACCTCCTGACCTTGATCCCCCTGTCAGAATGGCAGCACAAGTACCTCCTGATGCGGGTGGATGATGTAATGCACTACCTGCGCTGCTGCCTAGAGGAGAAATGCCTCAAGCACTTCTTCTTTGGCAATGAGGACATGCCCAAGGAGATCTCCTTGACCCCAGGCTTACAAGAGGCACAGCCCTTAAACCTCTTCCAGTACCTGGCACAGGATCCAGCTGCCCAGAAGGAGGCATTGCAGGAGTTTGATGAGCTGCAACATTACCTCTACTTTGGATTCTGAATAAGACAACTGCTGAATCACAGAACCATAGAATTGTAGAACTGTAGAAGTGTAGAATCATTAAGTTTCTAGGAAAATACTTCCAACATCATTCTAACCATACTTTGAACTTCTGGGAGCTTTAGTTGAAGTGAAATTTACAACAAATGGTGTGTTTAAACAAACACTATATCTCTGAGTGTCTGTGCATCACTTTGGCATGGAATGCAGCAGCTCAGCTATCACAGAGTTGGAGATTATTTGGTAGAACACCTGAGGCAGTGGGCTCTGGTTTCCCTGATTCCCTACCCACGGCTTCCACAATTATTCCATTTGCACTGGGCAAATAGGAATAATTGTTCCCTCTCCACAGCTATGGTTACTGCCAAGTGGCATTTAATGTTGCTGCCCTCCAGACACTGCAGCAAATACACTTTTTGAGAAAGTGCATTCCTCCTATGAGCTTTACAGGGTACAAAGATGGCAATAAATGATATATTGGAGCAAACACTTAATCTGTGAGTCTCTCTGCATCACTTTGTCAGGGAGCACTGGTATAGGGTACTGCCTGCTCAGCTACTGCAGAGTCAGGGAGAGCTTTGCAGCAGAGCTGCCAGGTGGGCTGAATGTAGCACTTGAGGACAGAGTGGGCCGTCTGATCTCAGGATTCCCTGTTGTTGTGGGTTAATCCCAGTAAGCAGTTTGGCATCACACAACAATTTAACAATTTAACAATTGAAAGTAAGTAAATTAGAAGAATTTATAAGGATGAAAAGTAAAAAAAAATCAAAAAACAAGAACGAGTGATGCACAATTCAGTTGATGACCACATGTAAGCGATGCCAGACCCTTTTCCGAGCATCCATCTGCTCCCCTTCCAGGGAAATATATTTTATACAGGCTGAAGCACCTGTTCTGTCAACACAGGCTGAGAGAGCTGGAGTTGTTCATCCTGGAGAAGAGAAAGCTCCAGGGAAACCTCACTGCAGCTTTGCAGACTTTGGAAAGTACCTCATAAAAAAACAGGGGAGAGTGACTTTTTATAGAATAGAATAGAATAGAATAGAATNGAGACTGACTTTTAATAGAATAGAATAGAATAGAATAGAATAGAATAGAATAGAATAGAATAGAATAGAATAGAATAGAATAGAATAGAATAGAATAGAATAGAATAGAATAGAATAGAATAGAATAGTGATAGGACAAGGCTGAACAGTTTTTTACTAAAATAGATTTAGATTGCACATTAGGAAGAAGCTTTTTGCTGTGAGAGTGCTGAGGCTCTGGCACAGGTTGCCCAGAGCAGCTGTGGCTGCCCCATCCCTGGGAGTGTTCAAGGCCAGGCTGGATGGGGCTCTGAGCAACATGGTCTGGTAGAAAATGTCCCTGCCCATGGGAGGGGGGTTAGAGCTCTAGATGGACTTTAAGGCCTCTTCCCACCCTAACCATTCCAGGATTCTGTGATCTTGGGTGGGGTCTTCAGACATGGGCCTGAAGCAGGAGCAGGAGGGGAGGCTGTTGCTGTGGGGATCAGCATCCTGGAGCAGCTGGCACAGGGCTTCCAAAGGCTGGCTGTGCACAAATGTGCACAGTGGAGCTGGGGAAGGCTCTAGAACACAAATCTGAGGGAGCTGGAGGTGTGTAGCCTAGAGAAAAGGAGGCTTTGGGGGAACCTCATTGCTCTCAACAACTCCCTGAAAGGTGGTAGCAAGGTAAGGGTCAGCCCTTTCTCTCAGGTAACAAGTTACAGGATGAGGAAATGGCCTCAAGTTGCATGGAGAGGTGGTTTAGATGAGACATTTGGGGAAGCTTTCTTCCCAGAAAGGGTTGTCAAATATAGGAACAGGCATCCCAGGGATGTGGTGGAGTCACCATCCCTGGAAATGTTTGAGAAACGCTTCAAGTGCCTGGACATAACACTTGAGGACGTTGGTTAGTGGTGACCAAGGTGGTGGCACTGGGCTGGTGGTTGGACTTGGTCATCTTAGAGGTCTTTTCCAGCCTTAACAACTCCATGATTTAGGTACTCTTTTTGTCAAAGGAACCATCACTATATATTAAAATACATTCACACATACATACTGCATGTGATAATCTCTGACTGCTCAACATACTTACAGCATTTTCTCCTGCTTGAGGCAAAGCACTTTGCAGGGAAGCTACTTTTGCCCTTTGCATCTTCCTGCACCAGGTGGGCACTAGAGCAATCTGACTTTTGGCCATAACATCTGATGTCTTCTCTTACTGGGATGGTACCCTGATGCTGTCTTCCATTTCCAGAGCGCTCTGCACACCATTGTTAAAACAATTATACAGACCTTTTTTTTTCCTACTGAAGAGCTGCGTAGAGATGTCTCAAACTATGTTCCAGCTGGGAACATGCTATCAATCATCACATGAGATAAAAGACTGCTTCCCATGTGTCTTCTGATGTTTACCTCATTTACAGGTGTCTTTGCCTTGGATGCCTGTGCCTTCTGTAAGAGGAGAAGAGAAAGGTGGGCCTGATGTTCTCCCTGCAGATTTGTGGATGTAACTAACCAACACTGAAGACAACCAAAATATTCCACACTTTGAAATCCCTCACCAGATCTTGCTGCCTGTGAAACAAAGGAAATATGCAGCTTTTTAAGTAAAATGAATGAATAATAACTGAATAATGAATATCTGTGATTAAAATCCCCAGTATCACAGCCCCATCTAATGGACTGGCTGAAAGATATTCAAAGGACCTACAAAAAGTCTATCTGTTCTCTAGCAAAATACATTATCATGATAAACAGGACCCTGTGGCATATTAAACTCTTAATTATGGCACAGGAGGCATTTTCTCTGAAAATTAAAAAGGTTGCAAAATGGCTACAGCCTCTGGAAGGCAATTCTTAGAAGCAAAATGTAACTCAGTGTTAGTGACTCCTTTATCTACTTCCTTCAGTATTCTCTTGGTGTGGATTAACGTGGAGAGGGGAGTCTCCATATTTCTTAGTCATGTTATCATTATGCCAATGTCTCTGGAATGCCATAATCCTACAGAGCAGCACGGGCCCAAGGGAAAACTCAAGGAAATCACTGAGAGAAGAGAGATATCAGTTAATCCAGTCTTCATTTGCTATTGTGTATTTGAGACCTTATTTTTTTTAAAATCTATGAAGAAATGGCAGATGATGTGCAGCTTCCAGAGAAGTGGCTTGGCCTGCACAGTATCAGTCTTGGGGAAGACCAGCCCCAGGGCTGCCTGTGCTACATGCTGTGGGATAAATCTCTGTAAACCTACCTGATCCTAGGGCTGGTTACCAGGCTTTTATGCCCATAACCTAAACCTAGTGGAGCAAACCTCACTAAATAGGCACTAGCAGGATGCTGGAAGTAGTGACTGTCAAGAATTTTGCATCTCGATCCAGAGCTCCTGAAGGGAAGCAGGAGGAACATTTTAGTTTCAGTGGGTGACAATGAAGTAACTTTTAGTTTGTAGGTTAGTTTTAGATACCAGTAATTTTTGTAGTACTAGGTCACCAGGAATTTCTAGTGCTTCTTCCCTGGAGCTGCTCTTAGCTTTTCCAGCAGTGACAACTGAACAAGTACTTCTTCCCAGATGACTCAGAGCGCACATCACACTCAGGAGTGCTAATTAGGCACCTCACTCCTGGAAACAGGAAGAATTAGGCAGCAGAAGCCTTCTATGGGTGTTCTCATCCTGAGAGCCCACTCTTTCATCTCTTCTGAAGGTTTCCCATCACTTTGTTCACCTTGTTAAGAAAAAAGCTCAAGCTAGATCTTTTAAGATTTCCTGTGTTCCTGGTACTGAATGCCCAGACACAAACAAGGACCTTTTACTCCAAATCCATAAATCATTGCTGTGTTTTACGAGTTGGGTATCTGACTGCAATATTTATCACACACTGTTTCCTTAGGGCCTAGTATGGACTTTGGTAAGTGGACTTTGCAGGCCACATAAAGCCTGGTCAGGGAATAACTGAAGTAGGAACATCTGCTCATCTTAACTTAAGAGGCTCTCAAATAAATCCACACTTAAGCCAAGTTCATTTTATGGGAGAAATCACTTGAGATGGAGCAAATGTGATTTTCTCTGCTGACCATGGGTACCTGTGGGGCTGGAATGACATGGTGCAAGCATTAATCTTCTAGATGAAGAACTATTTCAGCAGCCACAAAAACATCCTCACCCTGACCAAGTGCCAAATTCCTGTTTGAATCAGTCTCCTTGCTGAACCTGTACACAAGGAAACACTTCAGGGTTCATTTGGGAAATGTTTCTGCTTGGGTTAATGGCTTTGCCAGGAGACTGACTCTTCTGCTTTGGATTGATTCACCCCCAAAAGGCAGTGGGGCCCAAGAGTGTTGCTCCAGGGCTCTGGTACTGTTACAGGAACAGGGCCTGCAGGTACAGGTGGCTGCGCTCAGGTGTGCAGCCACTGGTGGCTGAGCTTTGTCACCTCCTCCAGAGCCACCACAAAACAGGAGCAGAAAAGGGAGATGGATGACACCATCCCTGTTAGAGATCAGCATTGTCTCTCCTAAATTCCACATCTAGATCAGACTGAACTAACTGTAAGGTCATTAGGAAAGAGGAGGCTGAAGCAGTCAGGATTTCTCTGTAGTGTGAGCCCAAAATTCTGACCCTGGCTGTTGCATCCCCGCAGATGCCCCACTCTGGAGCAGTCATCAGAAAACAGGGGCATCTAGTGGCTGCGTCAGAAAGTTCAATAAACATCACCGTTCCCTTCAAAAGATGTGAGAGCTTGCCTTTCCCCTCTCTCAGGTCTACAAACAAAAATATTTTTTGCAATAACATTACCTGAAGAGGAAGGGAAAAGCACAAATCCTTGCCACATTTCACGCCCCTAGAGCAGCATTTCTGACCCATCTGTGACATTTACAATAGTGTAACCAGATTAAACCAGAAGCTTTTGCTGGCTTCTGCTGCAGATGCTGCCCTGGACAGACAGATCTACATCTCTGGAACCCAAATCCCCTGCTGATTCATGGCAGGGGAAATGCTTCTTCTTTCTGCTCTGGCCAAGGCAGAGTTTGGCCCCTGAGCAGCAGCTGTGCACTGCAAGCACCATTGCTGTGTGTGACAGCCACGCTGGCCTGGGCTCTGCAGTGCCTGGTGCTGCCCAAGGATTGCATTTTCTGGTGATCATCCCCCTGCACCACTGAGCTGCAGCCTGGGTGCAGCCAGGCCACTGAGCTGCACACCTCACCACAGCAAGTTAGGGACAGGGAGGGAAATCAAGGACTAAGGAGGGTTTTGCTCCTGTGGCTCCTGCTGCCCAGCTTTACCCTCTTAGCTGATGGCCCCAGAGCACAGTGAGGCATTGCAGCAGCTCCTACTTCCCTACTCTGGGGAGGGGCCCCCATGTTTTCCTTTTGGACAGGTACCTCCCCTGAGGGTTTCCCCCTGCAGGGAAGAAAAGGGAGATTATCAGAAATGCAGGTGAGGAAGAATTGTTTGCTTTAATAACAGAGATACCTTACAGCTCCAGGTATAGCTCCCTTATACAATGCTCTGAGCCTGCACATGCAGCCCATGCACACAGCACTTTTCAACCTATTCACATCCTAGAATTGCAAATGGGACTATCTGGAAACTAATTTCCCCTTGGCAGTGACAGCTTTCAGTCCCTCTTGCTCTATTAGGTTCTCATCAGCATCACTGGCTTAGTGTGATCTGAATTTACCTGAATTCTCCCTAATGTGTGGACAGAGCTGGAATATTGCAAAGGGACATTCATGCAGGAGAGTTCCAAGTTTTCCTATTCAATGGCTAAACAGAGGACAGCCCAGTCCCCTGAGCTGTCAAGCATCTATCAAATGCAAAATTCATTATTTTATTAAGCAAAAAGAATAAGGGAGAAAGCACAAAGCAAAGAACTGAGGGCTGAATGCTAATAGGGCTATTGCTGTTATGCAATTCTCTACAGAAAATCAAGACAAATGATAATACTGGAAAGGCATATTATTTTATAGGCTTAGTCCCAAAGTGAGAGGAGGAGAGAGAAAAACATGCACAGCTGTTTTTCCCTTTTCTGGCCACTTTGATGCACTTACAGGATACATAATTTTGCAAGGTCTGTGTGTGCTCCCTGAGTCACAGCTCAACTCACCAATAAACTCCAAAGCTTGCATTCCCCAGACAGCCTGTTTTATGCATAGATGTGCATTCTATGTACAAATACTATTTATTTTGATGAATTTAGCAGGATGACAGTCAGCTAAGGAAAGAGTGGTTCTGCAAGGTGGTTACTGCCGTGACAGGTGAACATAAACAAACTCAGTTCAGGTGAGCACACACCCAAACCCAGCTGGGTCCATGCAGAAGACAGCATGGTCATCAGCTGCCCACAAAGGTAGGGATACAAATCAGTCCTGAGCCCATGCTCAGCTGTGCTGATTGCAGCAGAGGATTGGATTTAGCTCAGGTGTATCATGAGCAGATCCTCTCCTTTTTCTGCTCTGCAATAAACAGACTTACAGGGTGGAGACATATTTGAAAATCCTGGTTATCTGCTGTCTTGAGGGGGTTTTTTATGCCCATACTGACACACACGGAGGAAAAAATGCACAGAGATATGATGTGCTGGATGAGGAAACACAACAATTTTGATAGCAAAGCTTTTTGTTAAATGGCTTTTAAATGGAAGTTCAGCCTTGGGATCAGTTACAAACCAGTTACATGTGAACAAGGACATTTTTATTTGTATCCCTGTTCCAGTGTGGAAAATAGCTACTGTGAGGGCCTCCCCTTGGTGCACAGAGCATCCCACAGAGAAGCAGCTGTCCAGATGGCATTTCCTTTTCCAGTGGTTCCAGCCAGCTGCATGGCTCTGGTCATCTTTTAATAACTTTAATTAAAAACACTGAGAAAACAGCACACGAATGTGAAAGAGAAACTGGATTCTTCTGCTCACTCCTTGTGAGAGGAGTTGGAGAAGGTCAGTGCAAGACCAGCAAGGGCCTGTCTCACTGGAACTGGTGGCTATTTTTTGGGATTGATGGACAAGATTCATTTTCCAAACAGCCTTGACACTTCCAGATGTGACACCAGGGACTTGCTGCTGAGTGTGCAGGTGCACCTTGGCTGGAGAAGACACATGGCCATTGGATTTGTCTCCATTGATTGCTCTGAACTCACTTTAATCTCTGCAGTTGTTGACCTGATGTAAGGCTTGATTTCCTTATGGGTAGAATAAGTCAAGCAGCATTCTGGTGGCAGAAATTGGTCATAGTAGGGAGAGACTGCTTCCTGCTCCTTTTCCTGGGCAGCAGTGAGAATATTGTGACTCTATTTACTATGTAAGCATCCTCTGCAGAGCCTCAATACTGAAAAAAAAAATAAATTAATATTCCAGGAATGGCAATATTTACTGTAATGAGCTTAAAACCCCCCAAATCCACTAGAAGACTGTCCTGGAAAGCAGCTCCACCTCTCCAGGACAGCTACTCTCCCCAGCCAGCTCCAGAGCTTGGACAAGAGCTCGACACTGAGGTAATGTCAGAGAGCTACCACAGATCACTCACAATAATTAACTCTAAACCATGCTTTTCTCTTGCCAATCATCCACCAACACAGTCACCACAGCTCAGGTGACAACTCTGCCATGTGTTAAGCTGCAGGAACCCACATGTGTGTCTGAGCTACAGTGGTATGCTAATATTTTACACATTTTGATCTATTGCTTATCCTCCAGCTAAACAAAAAGGTCTTTTTCACCTGCTTTTAATTTCTTTTCCCTGCTGCTGAAAGCAGCCGGCATCTGCCGCGGTGATAAACGACCTTGCTGAGCCCATATAAAAGCCAACAGTTCTTGGTAGTCCAGTTCAGTGGTGCCTGGTCTGCTTTCTTCAGCAAGAGCTGCAGGCACTCTGCTCCAGTTCCTCATTGATCATTGCAGATACTGGGGAAAAACATCTCTTCCCCCTGGATGCAGTCAGGAGCTGCAGAGTACTTCACTGGGTGTGAATCTGAGCCTGGAGCAGGGAAGCTTGTGCTCTGCTAGGAGTCTCTTCCATTTGTTTCACTTTCTGAGCTCTTTGATATCATGCCCAAGGCTAGGATCTTTCAAGGCCATCACTCACTGTCCTCCTGGGAAGGTGATGCTGGTCTGTCAGTGTGACAGGAGAGGCAATGGCTGTGTGGGGACCTTTATAGAACCACAGCCTGCAGAGACTGAAAATCTTGTCACCCTTAGAAAAAAGACACATTCAATCCCCAGGTAACAGAGATGCAAAGAGAGTGGCCCCTTGTTAGTGGGAAGTTCACAAATCTGTGTGAACCAGCAGACAGTTTCAAAGCTGGTTGTTTGATTTCTAAAATTTAATGAAACTCAAAGAGAGGAAAGGCTTCCGGCTTTCAGCAAAGAAAGTATTTTTACAGGCACAAATGATTAACACATACTTATCTCTGTCAATTACTGAGAGAAAGCAAAGTCCTGGGGTTTAGATGTGTTCAGAAGGGTTCAGATATGTTCAGGGTTCAGAAGCCTGGGATGCTGGAGCTTTGCAGATTTTTAATGGTTGAAGAGATCTTCCTAATCACCCTAACTTTCCACATGATAGGGAGTAAAGGAGCTGCCCCAGATCCTTTTCAGCAAAGATGCTTGGTTACATTGATGGTTTATCTTCCAGAGAGAGGTCTTTCCTGAAATGTTTGGAATGTAGAGCTGTGCTTGGTCTCTGTCACTGGCACAGGCTGAGGGAGGTTCATTGATGTCCTCCATCCAGGTCTGAACTGTGGGATTCAGGAGTGCTGAGGATGGTGCTGTGTGACAAAACACTGGGGCTTTGCTCTCCCCTGCATTCAGCGAGGTCTTACCAGGGCTGCACCTCTGTGGATCTCAAGCCACAGCAATGAGGAGCTGCACTCCCCTGCCCTGAAGGCAATCCCTTGCTGGGGAGAAAGGGATGGATCTCATGGATCAGAGCCACATCCTGTCCCCTGCCTCACATAGCAAAGGTGTCTCAAAGGTGACTTGCTGCCCTGTTCCCCTAGATCCTATGCAATGACTGTCAAAGCTTTGCCTTAATAACAACAAATTATTGCACAGTTATGAGGTCCAAAACTACATGCACAGGTTGTGTGAGTGAAAGAGGACCCACAGACCAAAGGGAGATGATGGGCAAGAGTAGGTAAAAGCCCTTTTGACCATCATCACTCAGAATTAGCTACACTGGTAGAGTGGTTTGCAACACTGGCCCAGAAATCCTCTCCAGTGTTAAACAGTTTTGTGCTAGAGCACTTTGCAAATTATTGAAGGTTTCTGTTCAGACAGGACTTTGATTAGAATTTTGCTCATATTTTTACAAACTGCCATCCTTCACATCCTTCCCTGGCTGCAGAGAGTTCAGCCAGGGCTGCCTTTGCCTCACTTAATCAGCCTGGGCATATTAACTACAAATTCCTGCAACGCTTGAAACACTTAGGTCTTAAATACGTGCCCATAACTGATGATTACTAATTTTTTTTTACTTGGAAATTTATCAACAGGATTGAATAATCTTTCATCTTCCCACTCAGGTTGGCACTGGAATGAACTACATTCATTCCCAAAGTTTTCATAGTGACCTGAGACATTTCCTTCAGTGTTGTATAGGGGTGTCTTACAAATAATAACTAAAAGCTAAGGTATGTCAAACCATGACAAAGGTTTACTGTAAATGTCAATGAGGTACAACAGTATGATAACCTCATTTTAATGAAGAAAACTGAATCCTGATATTTTCAGCCCAGGCCAGCAATCTAGTTTGCTCTCTTCTCTGTAATTTCTGCACTGACTTCACCACAGTCATGCAGCTGAGGGACTGCAGTGTTAATTTCTGGATTACTCGCCCTGTTACACATCGCTGGCATCTTTTCCACCACCCGCTGGGTGTGTGTTTCACAAAATGATGTTTCAATGGAAATGCAAGTGGAATGCTCCCCTCCAAATGTGACAGTGCTCATGTTGGGAATTTAATCATTTGACCTCAAAAATGAGACACGGTTGCATTACAGCAGTGCAGATGGGTCTAAACTTGCAAAGTCTCCAGTCATGTCAGGTGTCAGAGTTTCAGAAGGTCCCTCTTGAAATGCCTCCAGGGCCTCACTTAGCAAGTGCTTAGACCTCTCTGACAGTGATGTTTTAGGATATTTCAGGTTGGTGACAGTCTGGGGAAAGTGTAGCTACAAGACTCCCATGTAGCAGAATTACCAAGTGCTGAACCAAAGTTTGGCCAATGGCTCTTAGAGTAACTAAGCCTGAATTTTGCCAAAGTATATCTATATAGCAGGAAAAAAAAAAAAAAAAGAAAAAAAGAAAGAAATTCAGAGTGTAGTAGGGACTGGATCTGTCTTCAACCCCTGGAACAGTTTTGCACAGAGCTAATTTTGAAGCAGAGGGATATACGACTGTGCACAGAGCTTCTCCAGGGGGAAATAAAAATAGTCTTATTATGCTAGTGATAAAAATGTCTGTTTCTATGTGTTCAGATCCTTGAAACTCTTCTAGTACAAAATTTGCTCTGCTTTTGTGCCACCACTTATAACACTCAGCTCTTACAATCCTTGAATAGCTGACCTGTGTCTGCACAACCTGCCTCTGTAATTAAAGAGGATGAAATGGTGGCTATAGGGGCAGAATTTCTGAGAATTTTCTAAGAATCATACTGGGTAATCCAGACATTCATTGCTCTAATCCCATAAACAGTGCTGGCTATCATGCCAGAAAAGGTCCCTAATTTCCATACCAGCCCTGCAGCAATAGGAAAAATACGAAGTATTCTCTGTTTTCACTCATTCACCTCTGATGATGTTTTTAAAATATAGTCCTGTAAATATGTCGAACTCAGAGTTGTGTCAGGACAGCTGCTTGCTAATCATGTGGCAATGATGCCTTTTCTGATGGATGTTTCTCTTATTACAATTGAAGTTTTGTCTCTTGAAATTAAGAAACAGTAATTAACGTATTTAGCGCCATGGGCTGATAGAATTGTTTTGACACTGGTTCTTGAAGAAACTGAAGCACTCCATCTTTCCTCCCAGCACTGTCTTATACAGGGATTTCAGGAAAATAATTGAGAATTGTAAGTCATCTGAGGCTATGGCTTGATTGCATTTGAGGTGACTTTTAAGGGTGAAGAAACATCTGGCACCTTTTAAAAAGTAATGTTGGTGAAGCAAATAGAGAAAAAAGAGAATACTGGCAAAAGGTGGTAAACATACAATCACCATAAAGGCAGAAAATGTGCCATGGAAGATTTTTGTTTGTTGATATCATTAAATACTCAGCATCCCTAGGAAAAGCTCTTAGGCAAGTGGGGTAGCTCTGAAGGAGCAGGCTGGAGATAATCCTTCAGTCTCAGGTCTGTGGTTTTCCTTCATGATCATGAAAACATCATAACTCTGCCATACCTTTTCCTCTGTAAAGGAGACTAGCATTGAGATGCTGCAGGGCTTAAATGTCTCCTGTGTGTATAACACACAAACAGGTGCAGATGTATGTAGGCACAGTGTTTTGGGGTGACTCAGAAGTGGATGAACCAGAATAGGCCAGGGCTACTTGATGTACATGATACAGGCTATGACAGCAAGTGGTTTTGCTTCTGGAGAATAAGAAGCTTCCTCCTTTCTGAATCCATTTTGTTTTGCCCTCTCCAAAAATAGCAGGAGTGGAGCTGCTAAACTGTAGCAGACTGTTATCATCTTCAAGGTGCAAGACACAAAGCTGTCTTAATTTGCCCTGGAGAAGCATTTAGGAAATGGAACATTTAAGTGCCCAATTCCTTCAGAAACACTGGACTGATTAGAACAGTCTTGATGAAGGGGACCTTGACCCAGAAAATCATCTTCTTTCAGGATAATACATATTAAGTGTGCACCTAAGCACACTTCTCAAAGCTGGTGCGGCCAGATCAGAAACAGCAAGAGAGAAAAGAGCAAGTGGGTTTGAGCACGCAGGAGAATCAAAGAAATAATCAGCATGGCCCTGTGGTAGAGATAGCATTGGAGATGGGGGTTGGCAAAATGATAACCGTGAAAGTACCAGGCTCTGGGTCTTGTGAGCCTGAGAGGAGGTGACAGAGCTGTACAGAGATACAGCTGGGGTGTTAGATACATGGCACATGGAGGATCTGTCATTTCAAGAGAAGCTGTCAGGTTGAAAGCTTCGGATGGGGATTGGTTTTTTTTTAGTTCAGAGGCTGTGGATATAATTATGACAATTTGCATGAAAGTCAAGCCCCTTGTACAATTTAATGGGGCTTGGCAGGATGGTTTGGGAGCGCTCAGTGTGCTGGAGAGGCAGAGCTGGAGCAGGAGCTGCTGCTTGTGGGACACAAGCTGGAGCTGCCCAGTGAGAGGGCTGTGCCCAGAGCAGGGAGCTGGGCTAGGGACAGCAGAGCCACAGTCATAGCCTGAGTCTAAAGCAACACCTGGGCTTTCTAGTGGAATATTTCTATTTCACAGTATATCTGAGGCCCCATCTTCAGAGCCAGATCCCACTAAATGTTGGCAACTCTGGAAACCTTGCCAGCTCCTTAAGGCGTGGAAGAGCCCTTCTGCAAACTGCCCTACAACTGGGATTTTCGGAACCTGGGGTGCAGGACACAGTCCTGTCAGGAGTCAATGTGAGCCACTCTCACCAAAAGTGGGTCTATTTCCTCTGTGGGTTTCCTCTTGCTGCCCCAGGTTTCGCCAGTCAGGAGGGATGAGTGGAGAGGGTCTCAGCAGGCTTCCTGTCTGGCACACTGCCCCATGGTGCTCAGCACTTCTCAGGAATAACTCCATTATCAAGAGGAGGTGGTGACTGAGTCCAAAACTCCCTGTCACCCACGGGGAAAGAGCCAGGCTTGACATGTTAAGGGAGTTCATGCCCTCATAAGATTCTTCTTATTGCCTGGTAGGAGGTAAGCCAAATATATCTTCTAATCTATTGAGGGATGGAAGATTTTTTGGGGATTTGCTTGTTTATTTGCTTGTATGGGCTGCAGTGAAAAGGAGGAATCAGAAAAAAAGGACTTGGGTCAAATTTGGGATGAAGGATTACAATACAAATTTCTACTATCCTAAGGCATTCAGAGCCAGAAGTGGATTAAACCATGCAAGTGGATGCTGTGGTTTTAGTATGACCATAATTAAAGTGGTGGGCAGTTGTGCAAACTGGGAATTCATTTGAAACATTGCTACATAACCACCTTGACATGAAATTAAGACCTAATTCAGAGCCCCCAAGAGAGAAAATTCTGGGCTGTACTCTGCCTACATACATTTGAATTAATGCATAATGCAGCAAGTTTCTTCCTCTCTCTGCCTGTCCCTTTCTCACACACACAGACGCATGCACGCAGCTGAACTCCCACACAAGTTCTGCGGGGAAATTACAGCCTGCTCATGTCACTCCCTTCTTTGTCACTGAAACAGTGCCATAGGTCTGGAAAGTGCTGTCTCTGTGCAGTACCAAAGTTTTTCCAGCTCCAGAACATCTTACTTTGATATGACATAAATTAGAGTTTTCTGTGTAAATCAACAAATTGATTTTTTTTCCTAAAAAGCTGGATTGCACCAACAGTAGTCATAAATTGTAGCTTTCATGTTTGCAAATTTTTGGGAGCTAGGCATGAAGAACCAAACTTTCTGTTGTCAGGTCACATTAACTCCAGGATTTCTCACAGGCAAATTGTGTCTTGAACACTCTGCATGATTCACAAATAAAAAAAAAATACAAGGGCCCTTCTCCATGTAAAGCATCAGCTTCCATTAAGCAGAAGAAATAAACCACTGCATGCAAAAGATGGGAGCACGTGGCTTGTGAATAATCAGAACAAGTTTAGAAAAATCACCTCAGAGCATGGCAGGCAGCAGTAACACACTCAGTATATCTGATCCTCTGAGACCAGTGCAAGTGGCATCCTCTTGGTGTTGAAAAGTGTTGATAACAGCTCATGGCTGTTATCAGTGGCAGTGGGAGGGAGGTTGGGTGCTGTGAAGGTGAGCAAGGAGCAAGAATGAGCATTTGCCTCAGTGCTCAGCAGGAGCCAGAGCAAGTGGCTGCCAAGGGGCAACAGTGGAATCATGGAAGGTGGGAGGCAGTGTGGGAACTATGCAGAGATGGGCTTGAAGGAAATTTTATCATTGTAAACCAGGAATGACTAACTTTAGAGAGATTAAGGACTGTGGATGTATACCCATCAGCATAGACCAATGGTTAAAAACATCCTTCCTTCAGTATTTCATGAGGAACATTCTCTAAATACTCCTGCTCCACTCCCTTTCCCTTTGCACTGTGGCAGAGATGAGCAAAGTTACAGCCCAGGGCATCCTTCCACACTAATAAAACACATTCCCTTAGGACTTTAGGAAGTTTGCTAATTGCCTGCAGTCTCAACTCTAAACCTGCAATAAATCATTCTACTACCAGTGGAGGTCCAGTACTTGCTGCCATGATTCTGCAAAACAAAAGACTTTGCCCATGTATGCCAGGTGTCATCTACTGTCCTGCTGGATGTGTGCAGCATGGAAAAATATACTGCCACACGTGACAGGGAAATAGTCATGGCCCAGATTAGAAGGTGGTGCTCCTTAGAGAGGATCAAGAGAAACCCTAAGAAACTTCCTGTGGGGCGTTTTTTACCCTCCACAAGGAATATGCTCCCAATGGTTCCCTAATGTTGGAGTTTATTAAAGCTTCTCCTGATCAAATGGATCCTGAATGTTAATGACTATTTATTTCAGCCCCCAAGTAGGTATTTCTAATCTCAGGTCTATGTCCATTGAACATCTGGCTGGGTCTCTTATGGTTTCTCAGCCTACCTTGAGAAATTGGAGGGATATACCAACATTCCCAGGTGAACTGCAACAGTGTTGACTTCTAAATACTTTATTCCTTCAACAACACTGGGGAAACTCATTATGGACATGATTTTGGACATGGAAAATACCTGACTTCACGGTTCTTCTTGACATGGAAATTCAGAATGGTTCCTCCAACTTTTCCTCCAGGACTGACAGCAAAACTCTGACAGCAAAGAGATCTCAGCAACACTTTCAGGTTCTTCTGGAAGGTCTTTCCTCGGCCTTGTAGATCAGAAAATGACAGCATTCAAACATTTGTGTGCAGATGAAAAATGAGAATCAGTTAGTACTGTTCAGACTCACTGCAGCCAAATTAAGTAGAAAATGAAATATTTTAAGAAGCATCCTATGGTAAGTGAATTTGAATTAGCTGCAAACATGGATGATTTTCTTCCAATCACCAGACCACACAGAATTGCTGCTTGGATTTAATTCCCCCTTCATCTCACATATGCCTTTCCTTTATTTCCTGGCATAGATAGATGTGTGATTAAACTATCACTTTTGATATCCCAAAAAGCTGAGGAAAGGAGATTACACTATAAATCATAAAAATCCTCCTTTCCACCTGTTTGTGAATTTTAGGCAGCTTTAAATTTTTTTCTGTTGTGATTACAGAAAATTGTAATAGAGATAAAACATAAAGTGTTGTAAGTATTTTTTAGTTGGATTCATGAGATCAATTTATAGAGATAATTTTGTCAACAAATGCAAAGTCATTTAGGGGTTTTTACTTGTTATGAAAGCTGTTAGATTAAAATACTGCTTAAACTTGTTACTTTGTGCTAACACAAGTGAAAACGTGGCATCCCACTGAGCTGGCCACTGTCTCATTTAATGTCGCCTTTTTGGGGCAGGATATCCCCAAATTCCACCTGCATGCCTGCTGCAGCAGCCCTCACAATATATCCTGCATATTGAAGTCCAAGACCACCACCAGCACTGGGAGCCCTTGGGTGTCAGTGGAGACTTTGCTGTCAGATCCTCTGTGGCTCATGGGGAGTTCGCAGAGGATGAGCCTGAACATCTGTGCTCACGGGCCCCAGTCCAAAAGGAAAGACTCTGAAAAGGCAGGATTTGAATCGAGTTCTGGGCTGGCTTAGGGTGGATCAGCAAATGGACACAGAGCAAACACAAACACAGTGACTGGGACCTGACATGTACATGAGTCGCTTCATCCGCTGCTGAATTGGAGGCACAGGCAGGATCTCCAATAGTTCTGCTGTGCCTGATTAAATTTTACCTGCTGAAATAGTACAGCTTTCTTCACTTGCAGGACGAGCACAGAGTGTCAGTCAGGTGTGCTGGATTCCAGGTTTCTCACAGTTTGCAGGTGGGTCTGCGGATGGAGCCCAGGTGGAAGCAAGCTCAGATGCAGTCAGGGCATCCTCACCAGCCAGGAGCAGTTTTCAGTCAACCAGTTTGGACATAATTGTGCACTAGACACTCAGTGTCCCATGTACAATTTTAGTTGTGGCATCATGAATGAAGAGGAGAAATAACAGCATCAGGTTGCTGGTGGGGAAATATTGCCATGAGGAGAAAGTATTTTGTGCAATGCAGCCAACTATTAAGTGCTGCTCCCAGCTTCTTCCTCCACTCCCCTGCAGCTTGTGGGAACTCTGTGTCTGTCTGCATGCCCTCTATATCCACACACTGCTTCTCTAACCTCTTCAGTAAAATTAGGAGTACAGGTTGTTTCTGAGGAGAAGGACTGTTCTTACCTGATGACCTGGCACAAGGAGATCTGATGAACATGGTACAGGGACCAGGAGAGATGGACATGGACATACAAACAGGGCATGACCTTGGCACTGGAGAGGGTAAATGGCATTTCAGGAGCTCACAGAATGGTATGACAGCACATTCCCAATGAACACTTCAAACTGGATGAATAATTCAGAATAACATTTATACCACTCACTTTGCTTGCTTTAACTGTAAATGTCAGATGTTTCTCTGAGATGCACTAACCTCAAAACAATTTATACAGTCACTTCTTTTTTAAGGCCTTTTAACCCCAAAACCAAAGGACTACTCACAGATGTATGAAAGGCCTGCTGGCTCAGAACCCTTAGTCCCAAAATAATGATGCAGTCCATTGGTCACTTGTGCTCTGTTTGCAATGGTTATTTGGGATTTGTTCAATTAGGTTCATGGGATAAATCTCAGGAGGCTGTGAGTTGGTAGCTTGGTTCAGAGGCATTAAAAGTTGTAATAACTGTAATAGTTATAATAACTGTAATGCAATTGCAGACATCAGCATCCTTCCTCTTACATTTTGTTACCTTTTCATCTTGCCCTTGGCCAGACCAAGTGTTTCCTGGGCAACTCCAGGCGTTGGTGGAGATGCAGAACAAGCACTGGGGCAGTGTGTGAAAGTCTTTCAACAGAGGTATAACTACCACCCACTGAGAACTGAAAACCACACAGGATGAACATATGGGGTCTCCCTTCTGGTATTTGACTGTTAGCACCAGGACAGGGCTGCCTGGAGTGGGGTCCATGGCACAGAGAATATCCACACCAGCTTGTCCTGTGGAGCCACGTGGATTTGCAGTGAGTACCAAGTGAGAGCTGCGTGTTGTTGCACTGGAGTATCTCTCTAATTATACAATAGTTACACTTTCTGGTACTTGCAGTTATCATTAAATCTATAATCAGCATATTACCCACATGTTTGAGAATCTCTCCCATGCTAATACAATATAATTAAAACAGCCCCCGTTTCAACAGTATCTGCATTAAAAAGGAACACCAAAGAGATCATAATAGGTGGAGAGAGGTTAATAATAGGTCATGTGGTTAATCTTCCAGTTACAAGGGCAAACACTAATTACAGGCCTGGGAAGGGAAAGGGCAGCCTGATTGCAATGTGATTATGGTGACCTTGTTAAGGAGTGATCCAAGTCATGATGGGGCCTCAATAAATAAAGATAATAATCCCTCAGCACCTCCCAGTGAACGTCAGACAAGTGCTGAGAGCAGCATTAGCCCTCTCTGCAGGCAGGGTGGGAGGTTGGCTGCTGAGCTGTGCTGTTCTCCAGCCCTGTCTCAGCACAGCAAGATTGCTGGGTCTCCCTCTGCTCACTGAGGAAAACAAAGGCACCGGCCACTGATAACAAATACATCAAGTTGACTTCTAAAGGGCTCTGCAGTACAGCATGTTGCAAATTACAGCAAACTTCAACATGTTTGAGCTTGGGAGATAGGGCAGAGCAATGTGATTCACTGCGTTGTCAATGGCTTGGTGGGAATTCCCAGGGAGATGCAAAAATACTCTTTACCATCTTAGAAAAATGGTAAAATCTCAAGCTTTTTCAGCTCTTTTTTTAACCAGAAGCATAAGCCCTGCTGCCCAGGAAAACGTGTCCCACCGATTATAACAGTTTCATTATCTCAGCAGAGAGCTCACTGTCTGTGCTGCAAACTGGTCCATGGAGAAATTAGCAGGCTCCCAAATTTAATTAGGGCAGGACTCAGACAGGGAACACAGTGAGGTTAACACAGATGTCTGTATGTCCCATCATTCTCACATCCTGTAATAAACAGGCATTTGGGGAACAGTATAAGCCAGGGCTGGAACCAAACAGTCCTGCTTTATAGACGTGAGGCTGGTGCCTGCTGAACACTCATCAAACCACTGGGTCATTGGTACAGAAAGTCTTCTGTTGCCCCTGATGGTTTTGGATGTTAACTGAGGATGGAGTTAATAAGACAATCAGTGTCTCCAGACACATCAAGGCTCTGTAGAGCTCTGTGGTCTGGCAGCTTCTGTGCTGGGTGTGAGCAGGGCGAGAGCAGTGAGTGGAGCTGTTCAAATCTCTCTACTTCTGGTTTTAAAAAATGTGCAAAAAATTGTCTACTTTGAATTTTATCTTTTCAACTGTACTTTCTTTTACATAAATCTATACTTTGTTAAGGACAAACTGCCCCATGCATGAGGAAACTGTTAAGCTTCTGGGTTCTGATGTGCCAATAAAATAAACTTCTGGCTTAGCCACACAAAGCCCTGCTCTTGGGTGTCCAGAAGGTACCAGGGCAAGTCTTCAGCTGCCTGCAGTGCTGGTGTGAGAGCTTGCTGTGCTGGAGGGTTTGGATGACCACAGGCCACCAACTAAGGTTTCCAGAAACAGAAAGAACATTGAAGCCCTGAAGTTGCAAAGGAAATCTGTGCCAGCTATTCCTGTGTAGGTGTGTGTCCATGTGCAAAAATGCAGAAAGCAATTGAATCTTGAAGTTTTTTTTTCTGGGATTCCACTCATGAGGATTTTCTATTAAAAGTTAAACCTAACTCAAATTAATTTGTTCCATTCTATCCACCCAAGTTATCTTGCAAGGGCTGCTGGAAGGCAATTTCACAATTATCACAACCAAAATACATTTCCAGGGCTATTCCACTGTCTCCTATTCTACCTTCTGCAGTGACAATTACCTACCTTTGAAACACCCACCTGGATGTTAGAGAAAGCCAAAACAAATGCATAAGGATTGTAATTTTCTATTCATGCCCTTTCTTTCCACTCTTACTTATGTCAGGTTAGAATATCTCAGGAGCAGAAATAAGTTCACGGGAGAAAGGATCAAGAACCTGGTGATTTTCCAAGCTTGAATTTTCAGTTTCCCAATGCTGAAAGGTGAGCTCCTTTGGGAAGAAGAGTAACTCCTGCAGGCACCTGGGGTGGGCACAAGGGAGGGAAGGGCCCAGGAGCTGGGATGCTGCATGGGATTGCTGTCACCTTGGGTAAATTTTGCTCCTTCAAAGACACAGACTGACATTTTACAAGTTTTGAGAAAGCTAGTTCTGCCAAGATGGCTAAATTGAACCACAGTGCTATAAGGAGGGCACAAATACACCATCCTGGACCATACAAGCTTTGAATTATGTCTGATTTGAGGATTGAACATGATTGTATATAATAAAACAATTTATTTCTTGCGATAAAGCAAGGATTTTGTCAGGTTGCTAAGGGATACTATTCCTTGTCTTTTTTATTTGAAGACTGAGTTGTAAATAGTTCTCCCTGGAAGCAACTTAATCCATGATTTTTCTTTGGAGAGGATGACGTTCTTAGCTCAGCTCTTGCTGCTGCTCAGTCCTTCTGTTGCTACCCTAAGTTTAAGCATGACAAAAGGAAAGATAAAGGCTATGAATTTTCCATTAGAGCAAAATGCTGTAAAAAACCTCCACATTTAAAGCATGTTTTGAGAGAAAGAAGAGTATTATTCAGTGTAGAAGGGATAGAGTTGATCACCACGGACTCTGAGCATGCCTGCTATTTTTAGCTTTATCATCCCTAATGAAAGCCTCAGATAGTACCACTGGGCTTACTGAAGGATCTGGTGTTTTAAAGCAATCATAAGCCTCATCAGGGCTGTGAAAGCAATGATGAGTCTAGAGATGCAAGCTGTGATGTGCTACCCAAACAGCCACAAAATGAGAAAGATTATTTAGAGCAGTTCTTTGGCAACTGGAAATATTTATTCTCCATACTCTAGAGAGTAAATGCTGTGATATATTCAGTCCTCTCGCTGCTCACACAAAGGATTTAAAAGTCTGACATTGGTCTCCTTGTAAGGGGATGTTGTGCCATGATAACATTGGAGAATAGACACTGTAGAGAATTTGAATACCTGAATATTTTTTGTCTGATGTCTGAAGCACATGAGTTCAAAATAGCTGCAATCCCAAAATATCTGATTCCCTACACGGTCTGTGGACTGGTGATGGGGTGCCCTTATTATCCACTTCTGCTGGACATGGAAAGTTCTGCATGAACTGGAGAGGACTTTGGGAAGTGAGAGTCAGAGTGAACCAGAGGAAACATACAGGAGATACCTTGCAGATAAGGTCTGGGAAGGGACCAGAAAGGTTTGGAAAGGCAGTTTTTGAAAATTGTAACCAATATAAAAAGAATAAAAGATCTAATTTACCCATCTAAGCTGTGCCTCTGATATGGCCTGAGGGGGTGCTGGGACTTGCTTTCGTTCAGCAGGTGCCCTACAAGCAGTTTTGAATCTGCAGGCCCCTGAAGAAAGGAGGGATATGGGTGACACAGATGACCTGATGAGCTGGGTCTGGGTGACAGTGTCATGTCATTACTGAGCTTAAAACTGCCAAGAGTTTGGTCTGTTTTCTGTGTGGCATGTAGATAATCACACTAAGGTCTGCAATAGGTGTGGGAAGGGCTCCTCCTGAACACGTGTGGGTTTTCTGTCAGGTGGAATCCTTGCTGTGCTGATGTGGGAGCGAAGGGAAGAGGGAGAAGGGAAGTTTCTCTTTTCTTCAGTTCACACAAGTGTGGCTTTACTCAATATTGCATGAAATGGACAAGGAAAAACTTCTTTAATTTGGGGGTGATAGACTACTAGAACAGGCGGCCAGAGAGGTTGTGGAGTCTCCTTCTCTGGAGATATTCCAACCTTCCTGGACATGATCTTGTGCAGCCTACCCAAGGAGACCCTGGTGGAGCAGGGAGATTGGACTAGATGACCTCCAGAGTTGCCTTCCATCCCCGACCATTCTGTGATGATATGACTGAGTTTTTATTTATTAGGATCTATGTTCTTGGGCAGGCTGTGTACCCCAGAGAGACTTGAATGAATTAATCAACCCACACACTCTGTACCACTGATCAAATGCAGGAGAGTAGCAGAAGGCCACATGCAAGCAATTTCCTGGCAGATGGGTCCTATCCACTGTCTTTCACTTATCCAATTTTATGCTCAAACCCACAAGCAAACTAATTGAAAAATAGCATTACACACACACCAACCCTCTTTTTCTTCTTTCATTCCCTTCATACCAATTGAATAATAAGTGGTAACCAATGTATTACAGAGCCACACTGCTTGCATGGAGACTAATAAAAGCATAACTTTGATCTGTTTTGACAAATACAAGTACAACTTTTGAGTCTTTAATAATTACATTAGTCAAAGTCACTGATCACGACATGCGGCAGTGTGTTATTTAGAGAAAGGGAAACAGGTATTCACGTCACCAGGGTGGCTTCTAATGCTAACTAGAGTGTGAAGGTGTTTTTACCTTCTTCTCTCCCACTTCCTTCATGGGAAAAGCAACCAAAGAAAGCCAGGGCCAAAGGGAGCAGCATCCTGTCCCCAGGTTCAGTTCTTTATTCCTTGTTGGAGCAGTAGGAGCATTTGGAAAGTACTCCTGGGGCACATGGAGTGATTTTTGGGATGGTTCTGTTCAGGACCAGGAGTTGGACCTGATGAACCTTGTGAGTCTCTTGCACCTCAGCTTTTTCTGTGATTCTGTAATATTATATACAGCTAATCATTTGCTCACACAATATTTGAAGATATTTTGTGAATGTATTGCCTGTAAAAATGTTCTTCACCCTCCTGCTTCAGTGATGTAACTCACCTGACCAGGTGAGAAGCCTGATTTCAATGCATAGGGAAGCAGGGCTGCTGAAAGCACCTTAGCAGGGCTTTCACCTGTTCTGCTTTCCTCAGGCTGAAATGATCTCAGCGTAATCACTTGGTGTGTTGCAGCTGAAGGGTGATACCTCCTGGAGAAGCTGCTGCTTTTCCTCCCATGAACATCCACTTAAAGCTTCAGGTCATTGAGTTCTTGCAGTGGATCAAGCCCTGGCAGATGCTATGCAAAGACAGAAATCTCTGACTAAAAGCTTTTTTTGTCTAAATAAGAGACAGTAGCTGGAGACAGACAGACTGACTAGGAGGAAAGGGAGAAAGCAAGAAATAAGGAGACAGTATTGGTCAGGATGGCGGCTAATAGTCTCAGCATCTCAGCAGACTGACTGATGTCAAGCTGAGAACCTTGGCAAAAGGCCACCCTAGTTCAGCAGGGAAGGAAGGCAGCAACTGGAAATAAAATAGCAATATATAATAAATGGAGGAAAAGAAAGGAAAGTAGCTAGCAATCAATATAAATGAGAAGTTAATGAGCTGCAGAAAAATTATAAATGTATATAAAGGCACCAGAGACAAATCCATCCCTAAAAATATTATGAAGAGTTTCTAATGAAAGGCTGCCAGGAAGAAGAGAAAAGCAAGAAATGAGGTAGGCCAGTTTTCAGAAGGAGGTTTGGAGATGGGTATTTGTGGCCCAGAGCAGACATAAATGTACCATGAGCAGTGTTGCTCTTTGAGGAGGAGGAGCTGGAAGTTGCACCCATGTCTCACATCCTTGACAAATTTTTTTCTGTTCTAGGCTAAGCAGTATCCAGACAACTAATCAATTAAATTATCAAATGAATAATTAAAATATCACAAAGCTACCAAGAAATATTTATATCATGTAAAAGTGTTAACATAGTTAATTGAAGTATCAGTCAGTCATCAAAGCAATCTTGTTTGCTTGTTGTTCTGGGGTTAATCTAGCAAAATTAGTTTTATCACAGAAAGGTGCAAAATATGAAATCACAGAAAGCAGATTTAACTTATATGGAACATGCCAAAACTCTATGCTGCAAAGCACTAATTCTGACAAGGCTGTCAGATTCATAAAGAAGAGGCAGCTCAAGTATATTACATCCTGTACTCCAAAAAAGATGTAGTGGCTGTAAATTTTCTAATCCAATCTTTAGCTGAAAAACCAGGAGAGTGGTGATAAGAAGCAGAGATGAGATTTGTTCTCCATGCAGGACACTGAAATCCAGTGCAAAGCGCAGTGCTGGAACCTTTGCACTTTTTGGTGTTACAGCGTCTCAGAATTTGAGTGAGCTGTAGAAAACACATATGAAATGATGGGATGGCTCCTGAAAATGCCTGTGTATCCAAGTTCTAGAGGGATGGATCCCTCTGAATTATCAGAAAGAAAAGTGAGAGTTGATTGGAGAAAAAATATGGGCCACTGCATTGGTGAACTGAACAGATGAAATGGATGCCCTGAGCTCTTAATGGGAAGCCAGATAACAGGATCTGCTGGTTGCTCTTGGGCTTAATGTTTGTGAGTCTGTAACATCTGTGGGTAGTCAGAGGGGATGGCATTTAGAGGAGGATGATATAGTAGCTGTGCAGACAGCAACACACAATTCCTTTTAATGGGAAAAGGTTGTTCCATAAAAATCTCCAAAAGCACTCAGGTGAAAGTATAACATGGAAGCAAACGAGAATGATCAAGTGAAAAAAGGCCAGATCAAACCAAGAAAAAAAGTTGAAGCTTTACCAGAAGAAAAGGGAAAGGTTTAAAGCAGTGGAGAAGATGGAGCCAGTGGAGGTGGAGATAGATCCATCCTAAAGTGAAGGGCCAGGGAAATCACAATTTGCAGCAGCATTAAAGTACCTAATCCAGAAAGAACTGTGTAAAGAACACAGAAAAGGACATTGCAATTCCTGAGTTGTGATTACCAACCAAGTGTCTGAGCACTGCCTCTTGAAAGGTAAGGCTGTTTGTGGGAGGTGGTTGGGAGAAGAGATGGTGAAGAGGAGGGGAGGAAGAAATATGGAGACAGGGATGTTTAGGGGCTGAAAGAAGTGACAGACAGGCTAATTCTTGGTAAAGCCTTGTTTTTGCTGCAATGCTACCAGCAGAAAATTTGCAGAAGCTGTGAGCATCACTGCTGGGAACTGCATCCTCCCAGCCACTGACCTGCCTTGTGGGTTTATGTTTTCTTAAAATAGCTCTTCTTAATTTGTCTCTTCCATTCACTACCAATGCATGCCAGAATACCTGAATTTCTGCAAAACTCCAGCCCTGTGTAACAGGACATGTTCCACAGGGAGCTCACAGATTAATGCAGTAAATTTTTCAGCCATCCTTCCTCTCCTGGCGGGGGATCCTGAGAGAGAAGGATCAGCATTATCTCTTCTCATTCCAGCTTTGAAAAAGAAAATTCAACTGTAAGGTTTCTGAAAGCTTCTGCATTTCTTTGTGAGAGCAGCTTTGGGAAGATATAAATATGTATATACATATATATATATAAAATCTTTTTTACATTACAAGAAAGAAAAATGTCATTGAAAATGTTGTTCTTTGTCATATATTTAAATTTCCCTTCACAAATTTAAAAAGTTTGCTTAAGCTCTTTTTTTAGAAGGAATGAAAATGGAAACAGTTCCATCAAAACTTCTATGTCATTAAGAAGTCTTTTCTTGTAGTTGAAAAATATTTAAATGGTAATTTTGACTAGGATCATTATAGAAACAAAATCAATCTGAAAAGGAATAGGAAAAAGAGGCTGCTTTAGCCATTACACAGTGCTCAGTGTCAAATTCCCAGTTTGGGGTCATATCTATTTAAGTGTGAGTCTTCCCTCCTCCCTTCTACACTGGAGAAAACCAGCAGTGCTCGTGTGCCAGCCACAGCTGTGTGGAGCTGCAAGGAGCATGTTCCCACTGTGAGTGACAGCCACTAATCTCCAGGTAATTCAGTAAATGTTCCTGAAGAAGTACAGATGAAAAGACACAGGAGAAATGGGTGGTTATGAGGCAGGGGAGGAATGGCAGCCACAGGGATGGAGGCATGAGGGGATTTTCTCCAGATGTGAAGAACAAATAACCTGGCTGCCTTCCCTCACATGGGGACCCCAAGAGAGAGAGGCAGGTGCTGCAAGACCGAATGCACTGATCCCATGGTCTGACCCTGCCCAGCTAATCATTCCCAAAACACTGAATGAAACAGCAGGCTTGGCACAGAAAATGTCTTCCCCATGCATTACACTGCAGGGGTCAGCCAGTAATTCCTGGAAATGGTTAATTACTGGCCAGCTTTGATCTCCTTGAAATAGAAATCAATTCTCATACTGACAGTTTCTCAAAAAAGGGCATGCCTCAGGACTCAGAGGCATCCTGCACTGTTGGATGCATCTCTTTCCTCTCCATCACTCCCTCCATGGCTCTTGGGAAAACTGTGCTTAATGACAAAGGTGATGGAGGGACTGGTGCATGGAGCCTACAGAGCTACCTTTTTCATTCCACTGAAGGAAGAACTCTAGCTAGAGAGAACAAAGCTGTTACACATTTCAAGAGCCGAAAGCCTGTAGATATAAGCAGCAAGGCACAAAATCTGAGTGTTTTCATGAGGTCATGAGATTCATCCTCCAGGACTGATCACAAACCATGTAAACACATCCACTGATGGATGTGTGAGGAGAACAGAAGAAAATGGAGATTGTCTTCAGTTGTAAGTGTCCAGTGTCACTTGAGATGTTTTGGGTTATCCTATCTGACCTCCAGCTGCTGTCCCAGAACGGTGTGAATGTCACAGAGGTCCTGTATCATATCCACCAGCATTCCCAGTATGTCACAGGTAGTTCAAAATGTGAACTGGCTCTGAACACTTCAGAGGCCTCAGAGGAGCTCGTGGTGGTTTTCTCATCAGGATGTGTGTGTTAGGGAACTGCAGCCTGCAGCACACACGTGAAGCTGGAGCACCTATCCCCCACGGGAAGAGGTGTGAAGCAGGGGAGCCCACATTTCCAGTGTTTCCGTTTGCTCCCACCTGGTCTAGGGAGTGCTTACAACTCAGTGAGGGTGCAGCTGCAAAACTGGGATTCAGGGCATTGATTATAGAGGGTCCTTAGAAGTCCACAGTGTTATAATAACCTTGTATAAGTGTCTCCTGTTGTGTTTTTTTTGTTGTATTACTAATATTAATCCTGGCTATATGGTTCATGGATTGCTGATTAATTAGGTTTTTAACAAACTAATAAACACTTACTGCTTAACTAAATCTTAATTTTAGTTTAAAATGCATGAGTTGACCAATTTTTCTAGCAGCCTTTATGGTCAGAGAAGCTTGGAAAGGATTCAACACAGCCGTAGTAGACATGGTGCATGCTCATCTCCCTTGGCTCTGCTGATGGCATTGAACCACTTGCCCTGACTGGAAGAGCAGTGCAGGCAGGTAGCTCCTCTGTAAACACCTCCATTTACAGGTATCTCAGCCTCAAGCTAAGCCATCTACATTTAGCTGTCTGAAAATGAGCTACTTGTTTTAAACTCCCAGGACTGCGGACAAGAGGAAGAGGTTTTGGGAGGGGTTCAATCATCTCATCCTAAACCAGGCATCTGAGCTGAGGCACATCACCTCCTGCAAGTGCCTGTTTCCCTCCATCAGGTACAAGTAGGGGGTGCATTTGGCTGATACCTGGTCCAGGGGATGACCACAGAGCAGAGCCACCAGCCAAACATGGGGTGCACCCAAGAGCAATTGAGTGCGCAGAGGGACACAACAGCAGTGGCTCCCCGTGGCAACATGAACTGCAAAATTCTTCTTGTTTACTTGAAAGCCTCTTCTTCAGTCACATTAACTGCTACTACCACTCTGAGGAAAGGAGGGAATGAAGGGAACTTATTGGTATTCTGGAAACTAGAGGTAGGTGAAAAGTGAGGGGGTTGATGATGCCTTTGGCATATTAACAAATAAACTTTCTTTTAAACCCCATTTGGGAAAGTCTGGCTCCCCAAATAAGCACTGAAGTTTGTTTCTCATTATGTTGTATGCTAAGTTAAACATTAGCCTCTCCTACACTCTGTTGTAGCTTAGGGTAATGCCTTTTAAATGCACTTTCATTACCTTCAGGAATAGTTCAGATTATAATAGCATGTTTCTCTTTTGGGCAACACGATTAACCTTTCTTGGAACAACAGAGGATGTATTATAACATCTAACAGCAAAATCAATACATTATTTTCTTGCCTTATATTTATATATGTTCTCCTGCCACGACATCCAAGCAGGAGAAAGACAATTTTTCTCATGAAAGAGACTTTCATGCCACATCACGCCCCTCTTTTCTCTATTTCTCTGCTTCCATTACAAGCACCAGGTCTTGTCATTCCCAGACTTTTCCATTCCCATCAAAGCCTTCACAAACAGTAAGGTCAGAAAACTTTAATAATGTTTGGGAATCCTTTGCATAATCCAAATAGTTAAATATTCTGGTTCAGTTTGTAAAGAAGGAGAAACATTTGCTTAGTCAAATCACTTTTCAAGTCACCCTACGCAATGGTATGAAACCTGTTAAGATCAACATGTGATTTGCTTCAAAAGTGTCAAGATGTTGCTCTTTCCCAAGGAATTGAAGAAGTTAATATTAGTTGCGTGCCCTAGACAACCACTGCCTATATCCACATGTAAAATTATTTAGGCTGTAGGGAATTGCCTTATTTTCTGCTTGCTATTAAAAAGCTTCTATTTAAGCATTAGAGAATATTTTTTCCAGGCGAACACTGTATCATTAAAAATACCTCTTGTATCAGTCAAATTATCTTATGTTTGTCTTTAGAACTTGTTCACAGTTTTACTTTTATAATTTTTAAGCACTTTTCATCAGGAAATGATTGCTACAGGCACTTCTCAGGGGTGCTGCTGCTGCTTCAGTCCTGATAGGACAACTGCAGTGTCTGAAATGAGAGCAAGTAATGAACAACAAACCCATCCTGCTTGGGTGAAATTCATTCTCATCCCTCCCCTTCTCTTCCCCCGGGACCAGTACTCTCCTTACACTGCACTTGAGAGCTCAGAAATGGATGAAGTGGTTTCTACAGAAGTGTGCAATGTTTTTGGGATCTCTTGGGGACAGGTTTTGTTGCTGAAGAACAGCCATTTCAGCTCTCTGTTCATTGAGAATAAATATGAGGTACATGAACAAAACCAATCTGAAGAGTCCTTGGGGATGGGAGAAATAGCTATGAATGTTTTTTCCATATCAAGCAGTTTGGTTCTCTGGGACATCAGTGAAATGGTGCATCCCCTCACTGGGATTTATTTTTCCATATCTGGCCCTGGGAAACAAATTTTTAGCCTCATCCTCTGGAAGTGCCCCTCTCCAGATTTATGCTCTTAATCCAGCTCCATTGCCTTTCCAGGTGTGGGAGTAGCACCAGCTTCTTATTTCTAACACTTTGATTTAAATTCTTCCAGCTCAAATGATCACAGGGCAAAAATGGCAAGGAAATTTGAAAGAAAGTAAATTAATTCCCTGTTTACGTGCATGAGTGTGCTCTGCTTATTGTACATTGAGACTCTTGTCTAGCCATGAACATTCCCTATAACGTCATTGCCCACCCTGAAAACAAATACAAAAGGAGACAAAACTCTGATTTATTAAAGATTTTAAGGCAAGAAAAGGAATTAATAACCAGCTCCCCATCTCATGAATTAGAACTGCCAAAGCTACATCTTGAACTATTCATAATGCTGCTAAAGAAGTTTTAAAAGGATAAATAGAAAAGCCCATTGTTTCTAGTTCATAAACAAAAAAGCAATCTATTTGACATAATGCATGTGATCTAAATTAATATGTCATCATTCAGAAGTTTAATTTCTTGGGAATAAATTGTTTTCTCTGTTAATGGACCTGGGCATGTTTCATCATCATCAGAAGAAATGTTTCTAAATTTACCCCATAGGAATTTTTTAAGTGCAGTATTTTTATTTACGATAAAAGTTTCTTCTCTACTTTCAGGAGAAACCCTGACTGAAGACATAATGAAATAAGGTAATATCTGAGCCCAAGTGAGGGACATTCACTGAATCACACTTTGGCCTGGCTTGTGTTTTTCTAGCAGCTTCAGTGTGGGGTAGAGTATGACAAAGTCCAGGCACTGCTGGACCTGTAAAGGTCTGGGTGTGGAGGCTGAATTTTTCTCGATAGAAAGCAACTGCATCTCCAAGAAAAGGAGCTACCAAAAGGTTAGTTGTGAGAGGCGCAGTAAATATAAACTAAACACAAACACAGACAAGTGTAAAACCACCCACTAATACCACCCCAAGCTCAGGACCCTTTTCCAGACACCTGGGGCATTTGAAGGAAGGCATATCAAAAGCATCAAAGCATAAAGAGATGTTATTTTATAGGCCTTGCACTCTCAAAGGAGATCCCCATGTGCCCATTATAATAATCCCTGAGATGATAATTAAGTGGGCACAATGCCAGATAGGCATTTTATAGGTACCTTTTCTGTGAATTTGCAGGAGCAAGATGAGATTCAGAATAATGATAGTGTGAAAAGAGTGCTGTGCTCCATTAGAGGGTGAGTTATATTTAATACACTTCTATAATCCAGTAAGCACATAAGCTTCCATGTATTTAAAATAGAATATCTTCAGGGTTTTCATAATAAATTTAATACTTCAAAGACACATTGACTAATGTCTTTCAGATATTAGAGAGCAGGCTCTTCCCTATAGGAAATCAATTAAAGTTGAATTTTATTGATTTTTACCCATTTCTCCATACAGTGATAAACCAGACTTTGAACTCTCTTTGGATATAACCCCGATACTTTATTCTCCTCCACAGCTGAGGTAGAAGCAATTACTAAATCTGATCAGATAAAATAAAGGAAATATTAGCTTATTAGTTTCCTCAGTTTTAAAAACCAACAAATTTTCTTCTATTTAATCTACTTGAGGTGAAGCAAGATAAATTCCAGGTGACCCTGCAGCACCAGGAGCTGAAAACAGGCATAATTTACACATGCTTAAACCTGAAGGCTCATATGGGACCAAAGTGACAAATGGACATGGCACTGACTCTCTGCAGTTAGATGAAAGTAATTTCCATCCATCAAGCACCGTTTGCAGATACAGAGTGAAGAACAGAGTTGAACTATCCTAGGAAGTACTCTGATGGGCAGCATCTCTATCAGTTTCTCATAGTGGATCTTTTCTTCTATAGGTTAAACTATAACTTGCTCCAAATAACTTTGCTAGATTGAGCGGTGGCTACTCCTAGTCTGTGAAGATGCACTCCCCTTAAATTTTGATTGAGCTGGCCATCCAGTCTGAAACAAAGAGGCACTGCTGCAGGGTAGTTCATCCATATGTGCCAGACATCTATTTTAAGGGAGGTGATTCACATCATGCTCATCTTCATTTCTCTCCTTGGACCATTCAAGCATCCCTGACCACTGATGCATACATAGGTGTGCACTGCAGATGTCTAAATTTGGGCAGATTAATGCTGCCCTGTGTACCTGTGTGGAGGGAACACCTTAATCTCACTGACAATAGCATAACGAGATTTTGTAGCTGGAAACTGAAGACAGATAAATTGAGGTAAAGGATAAAGCAGAAAATTTTGACCATTGAGTTGATTAGAACAATTTAGTTCATGAAGCTGTGAATTCACCATCACTTGAAGAACCTAAATGATGTCTAGATTTCAAAATATGTTCCAGCTCAGCTGAAAACTTTAGAAATGCAGAAATTGCTGTAGGAGCTAAGAAGGCTTTGGTATCTGTCAGAAAATCGGTGAAAACAATTTCCTCTGGAGCTCAGGTATTCTCTTCTTCCTGCTCCAGTTCACACAGAAAACCACACAGGAGCAAACACTCTGTGATCTGATTTGACTTCTGTGGCAAATTATAATGAGCAGTGAGATGAGAGGGAAACAACATCTTTAATCCAGGCAGAATCAGCCTTCATCAGCCCTCATCCCTCTGTGCAGATTTGTGCTCTGGTCTCTCCTGGCTGAGGGCACTGGGAAAGCTGCCTGGACATACTCTTGGCTGTCTTTGGCTTATGATTGCTTTTTTACTGTCTGGAAAATCACGGTTCTGGATTGGCAATATCCAAGAAGCACTGTAAAATGCCATCCAGAGACCCATGTCTGACCAAAATGTTGGTAGAAGGACTGAGCAATCATGGCATGGATCTTCCCCACTGGCAGCAGGAGAGGCAGAGGCAGCAGCTCACTGGTAAGGAAGAATGATCATGTGTCAAGCTCAGCACATCAATGCCCTTAGGACAGAGAGCCACAAGCTGGGAATTCCTGTTGAGAATCAACATGTGTGCATGGCCAGCCCAGCAGAAACCAGAGTGTGGCCAGAGCAGTCAGCCAAGGGCTTTAAGTCCTGCTAAGCTTTGCTTAGAACAAGTTTTAAAGGACATGCAAAGTAAAGATGACTTAAAACTCTCTTGTTCCTTCAGAAAGCTGAGGGGTTATTGGCTCCTTACCATGTATTAGAGCACTTTCAGGCCAGTTCTCATTTCCATCAGCAGAAAAGGGCCCTCTGGCTGACTACATGCACTGGCAGAGAATGGATGGTTGGTCCAGACACTCTCGCTGGCAGCTCTGAGGACAAAGCAGGAACAGATGCCACTTCCCTTTCCCACTGGAGAGAGGACTGCAGATCTGTCTCGTTGCTCTCAAAACTTTGGAAACAAAATCAGCATTGGAAATAAATTCCAGCAGCCATTAATCTGTCTCGCTTCTGACATGAAAGGATAAAATATAGTTCTGTTAAAAATAACAAAAAGCTGCTAGCAGTGTATTTTCATTTTCCAAATTACTGAAAGAGCAGAACATGAATCCTTGTCTGTCAGCCTGAGAAAATATTTTATTTTTCCTGAGAAGGAGACGCAAACATAAGCAAGTGGCAGAGAGAATGCAGTTAGATGAACTGCAATGTGCTGCAGCCATCAAAAGACCCCAAAGATTGGTGATGAAAAACCTTCAGTAGATTTTCTTTCTTTTTTTTATTTTAATTTTTGTTTTCCTCACTTGAGTTACTATGTCATTACATTCCAAGGAGTTTGCACAGCAGGGCCAAGAGGTCTGCCCTGCACAGCCTTATGGAGGACAATAGTTGGGATGGTATTGTGATGGATGAGTGGTTTAAATCCTTTTAAAAATTACCACCAAAGGTATTATTAGCAAAAGTGCTTTAATATGACTTTGGGAAAGTGCAACGAACAAAGTTCAATGGAAAGGTTCACTTTATTATTTACTACATGGAAATAACATACACAGGAAAATCAAATTTGAATTGAGCTAGAATTATTAAAAGAGAAGCCGAAGATGCAAAAGGGCAGGTGAGACTTTCCAGCTGAGTCACAAGGTTCAGAGTGAAATCTTGGGCTTTTTAAGCTCCTGATGGTGCTTTGTACATCTTGAGCACATCTCATTCTCAGACTTGGGCATGGTTTATGTCTAATGGAATGGACTCTGTGGATTTCTCTGGTGTGAATTCAGCTTGCTGTCAGTGACTCCCTGAGGACCTGCTGTGAGTGAGGGGTCACTCTGCCCTCTGCCATGAACGATCTCAGTCTCAGGACAGGAACATCAAACCCTGCTCAAGGGGAGACTCACCTGGCCTGCAGCTGCAATTTAGAAAGAACTTGAATTAGATTAACGCCAAGATCTGTTATTAGTAGAAGGTCACTCTGCCTCAAGGAGCAACCTTGAGACGTGTCCCAGCTCCAGGCAGATCCCCACCATGCAGCCACACTGCCTGGCAGGGAGAAGGCTCACTTAGGCTGTCATATTTATGGAATAAAGTGATTGGTCTGTAGTCAGATTGTATACAATGGGAAAAGTATGCATGAAACTCCTTGTACCCACAAATTTCTTTGTTCCTTGATAAATAAGCCTTGGAAAAACCACCCTGTATTCATCAGTTAATTGCATGATTGGTGTTCCCAGTTCATATGCACTGATGCTCACTGGGTCACCCTGTTCCTTTGTGTGTTTCCTGGAGGAGTTCTTGGCCCGTCTGTAGCTCAGGCCTTTATCCCCTCTCGAGCCTGTACCAAATTTGGTTAAGGGGTGTGCATCCATCACAGGTGTGCAGTGGTACACAAAGTCTTCTTTACAGATCCTGTGTCTTTTATTTTAAGACCTTTCACTATTTTTTTCCTCAAGAGAAATTAAACACTGTCATTTTTACGATATGTAAATATTAACATGGTGACTAAAAGCAGGCAACTATCTCTTCTTGAAGGCATCTAACTATAATAATGAAGGGTGGAAAAATACATGTTATGGTGTTCAAAAGTCCAGATTAGAAGACACTTCTAAATTAAAGACGATTTTAGTTGTGGAAGTTGTAGAGACATAAAATATACAGAAGCAGAGAACGGGAAAGCAAAGTATAAATAGATGAATTTATAAAGAAATGAGTCATTGTCTCACTCCAAGTGGCAAGTGGGAGGTAGAGGGATTTAATAAAAAAAAAAAAAGGAGTGACGAGGAAAAGGAAGGAAGGTCACACTTTATCACAGCTAGCCTTGGATCACTGCCACTGGCTGTGAGGCAACGTGTCAGCAAGGAAGCAGCAGGAGGACGGAGCTCATGTTGTGGCCAAGAGTGGATTTCTTTAAGGCATAATCCTAAACTTGCATCTTCTGCCTTTCAGAGGTGACCTCAAGACAGAGTTTGGATGGCAGATGCGCCCCCTGTAGCAATTTCTCTTTGTTCTTCAGCCTCAAGGAAGGACTGAACCCTCCAGGTGCAGGGTTCCCCTTAAGCTCCCAGAGCCTGCCTGTGCTGTGGTCCCAGAACCACCCGAAACTGCTCCTCTCACCAAAGCTAGCTCAGGTTTGCCCAGCTCAGCCCCTCTCCAAGCTCCCCCGGCACCAGGGCTCCAGCGGGAGCTCAGGACCACTGTGTTCACCTGATCCTGGCTGCAGCAGTGTGCCAAGGGATAGAGCCCTGCAGAGGGCATCCCTGCAGGGTCTCTGCCTGCCTGGATGGTCAGTGGGAGGGAGGACATGGTCTGATACACGGTGTTCTCAGCAGGGACCGTGCCTGAGAGGACACAGGTGCACCTTTGGTGGCTGCCCCAGATGTTTGCAAGCATCCAGCCGTGCCATGCATTATTTGGTGCTCAGATGGTGTATGTGAGGATGTTCTGCAGCCATGTGCAGCACCAGAAGGAACTGTGGGCTGCTTTTCTGCCCATCTTCTTCCTTTGCACGTTGTGTTTCCCGTCTTGTCTTCACTAATCCTTATGCCAGAAACAAGGGAACCCTGCAGGGAGGTGATTGCATTATGTTTTTCTTTTTCTTCTTGAGTGTGTGCCATGCTGTGAAGAGAGGAGTGGCTCAGCATACCTGCCTACAAGGGATAAAATCAACATTTCTGACATTCTCCTTCTGGCTGCCCTCCACACAAATTGTCTCATGAAGCAAAACAATTTTTTTTTTTTTTCAATAGGGCAGTGAATACCAGTCTTCCAGTATATCACCCATATTAAAATATTTGCATATAAATATAATCCAGAAAGGCATCTAGAGTCATGGTTTCCTAAAATTAGTAAGAGAAAATATGATCTAATTTAATTTCCTGCGAAGCAGTAGCTGTAGCATTTCTCCCTGTGATTCTTGCTTTGATTTTAGATGATTTCACACAAAGAAAATTCAGGCTTGAAGGCTGCAGAAGTTTCTTCCAAGCATTTCCTTGCTTGGTGGAGTTATTTTTCCTTTCTTCTTCTGCTGTGTTCCCCTCCAGTGCTCTTGGCTGAAAAGCATAAGAGAAGCACAGGAAGAAGCTCTGTATTCCCTGTTCTCTGACACCAACAGCCCCCAAACTGAAGGACATGGAAATGCCTTTGTTACACAACTAATACAAATAATTAGAAATCTTCTAAATCCTTTATTGAGCAAGAGAGTGTTTCAACCCTATGTGAAGGAAAGGAGATACATCCCAATATATTTAGCAAACTATTAAAGTGGAAGGATGGAAAGAGACTAATTTCTACACAGAGAATTGGGAATGTCTTTATGGTATAGCAAAAGAACCTGTAAGCAGGCAGAGGAGCCAGGCTGTGATTTACTGACAGCCCTCAGTGCTCATGGTGGGCTCCTGCACAGGCGTGGTTGTGGTGGGACACAGAATCACAGAATGTTGAGGGTTGGAACTGACCTTAAAATCCATCTAATCCCAAACACCCCTGCCAGGTTTAGGGACACCTCTCCCTAGACCAGGCTGCTCCAGGCCTTATCCAACCTGGATTTGAACACTTCCAGGGATGGAGCAATGAGTCACGGCACAGGCCAGCCAGTGGCAACCATTCCAGGAGCCCAAGGGCCAGAAAGTTGGCTGGAGGAGGTGTGAATGTCAGAGTTTTCAGGGACCCAAAAAGCTGTTGTGAGGCAGAAGGCAATAATCTGTGCCTCACATCCTGCAGTGATAAGGCAGGAAGGACAGGGCGTAAGGCACAGCAGTTTCCTGCAGCCTTAGAGGATTCTGCAGCTGATTCTTGTCTCTGGGAGTTCAGGGCTGAAATATCAGTCCAAGAAGAAAGAACAAATGATGCAATTGTCTGGAGCGTTTTATGGGATGCCTTTACAGCCAGCTCCTGGTTCTCCAGGGCAAGGAAGAAAATGGAGAGGAAAAAGAGTGAAGGCAAAACTCGGAGCAGAGAAGAGGCAGTGCCTGTCTGTCAAGGACAGTGGCACCCATCTGAGCAGGGATGTGGGGCCAGGGAGCCCCTGTGTGCCTGTCATGGTGTGAATGGTGCCCTCACAGGCACTCACTGGGCCTGGCTGGCGCTGCCGCTCAAGCTGGCTGCTTCCACATCCTTGGCCTGGCTTGTAGCCCTGAATATGGAAGAGCTAGTGGCTGACAGAGGAGCCCTCAGCACTCTTTCCTGGTGCCATCTCAAACAGGAGTGGCAAACTAAGCAGCCCACCCTAAAGAACGAAGTTTTGATAAATGCAGGAATCAAAACTCATGGCCCATCTCCCGCCAGGCTGAGGTCAAACATGCTGCTTGAAATTAGTGGGTTCATTTTACTGGGTTGTAACAAAGTGGGTTGCATCTAAAGGCTGGATTTTGAGGGTTTTTTTTGACTCATGAAAACCTATTAACACAGCTTGTGGTTTGACTACATTTCTGGTTTATGCTGGTGTAAAGCCAAGAATGATGTCAAGTTGTTGTTGCAAACAGGAAAGTCAGGGACACTGTAACTTTCAGGTAGAAAGCTCTTTAGCAGCTGAACAGTTAAAGATTATGTTCACTATGTTTTCCTGCCTTGCAATTTCCTCATTCATAATGTATGAGTGAGATCATTAAAAGCAACATATTGGCTGATACCATCACAGCTGCTACCTAACTTTAACACTTCATAGCGAGGAATAACATTTCTCTTATGTGTGTCTTTGGAAGGGGAAAAAAGAGATGTAGCTGTAAGAACAGGGTAAAATGTTTAACCTCATAGAAAAATCTTCACATGTTGGGCAATTGCACTTTTGCTGGGAATGTTTTTAAAATGAATAAAAAGTAGTAATCTCTTTTTATGAAGCCTTTTCACCTTTTGCATCTATCACAATATGGCAACATATTTTTCCCCTGCACAAAATCAATATTACATTAACTTCCCTAATAAAAAAGCATTAACTCCTACAATGAACAGAAAACTTCATCTCCAGCCAGGGAATTTTAAATTCCACAATCCTTGACTGTTTAGAAACATAATGATGATTGTATTATGCCAAGGATGGGATGTGTCAGTCATATCAAACAGAGAGAAAGATGTCTTAGGGCTTCCAGGCATAAGCTCTGTGGTTGGTGTTTCATTTGTAGGCTGCCCAGGGTGCTGATCTGGTTAAATACATTAAATAAAAGTGCATTTAGGTTGACAGATGGTAACTCTTCTAGCTGAAAAAAGGCACTGTCCATTTTTTATGGGCAATCTGAATCTTTACAAACTTAAGGTCTACATTTTTTTTCTTTTACTTTTGAGGGAAAGGAATGGAAAGTATCTGCTATATTAAGGTGGCTTTTAATTTCCAAATATCTTATTTCATATTCCAACCTGAGACAGACACTTATTATTTATAAATCATGCATCATCTCTAATAACTCTGTTCCATCACAAATCTGAGAGTTTTGGGGGGAGGGGGAGGGGGTAGAAGAAGAAGGCCAAGTCCAAACCATTATGAAAAATGAATTAGCTGCCTTTGAAAGAGAGGGCATTCCCTCTGGGTGTGTAGCAACAACTCTGAACTAATCCCAGATGGCTGGTCTCACTCTGAACCACCTCAAGCCTGAATTTGCACATCCATGCCCCACGCTGAGGTGATGCTCTCCCTCCCCTCACCCAGGTTTGCACCATTCCAACACTGGTGCCTTGCACTGGTGCACGTGGAGAACAGGGCCCCATGGGTTCATTAGCTTTAAAATTTGAGTCAAATAGCTAAAGCTGGGATGAAAGACTTTCCTCCTGTTGCAAATTCATAATTCATTTTAAGTGTGGCACATGAAGCAGACGCAATAACATGGTCCTTTCCGAAAATCTTCGTTCAGGGTTTTAATTGTGTCTCAGAGGAATAAATGCAGGAGGGCTGCCTTCCTCCCTCCCACCCTCCTTCTTCCTCTGATAACAGCTTGGTTTTTACTACCATCACTTATGTCTTTTATGATTTCCAGCCTCTGACAGAAGTGCTCCACTACCCTTTCCTGTTCAATAATGAATGGACACATTTGAAGCTGCAAGTATTTGCACTTATGAGCTCATCCAGGCAAAAGATATAAGAAACGTGACTTATCTAAACACCAAAAGCAGCCAAGGGATCAAGTAAATCACACACACCCCCACTGCTGCTCCTTTGCTGTTCCTTTTCCCAGCCTCCTTGGTACTGTACCTAAGAGAAAGAAGGTGACAAAGACTTGCATCAGATTTTCTGCTATTTCTCCCCAAAATGCTGCAAGGAAGATCTCAGGGAAGTTACATCAGGTGTGCCCAGTTAATGTGGTTGCATCTCAGCTTCTCACCTTTTACAGCCAGTGGAGAACAACAGGCATTGTTGGCACAGGGTTTATTTAATTATAAGGAAGGTGCCCAGAACAGGCCAGCTGAAGCTCTGTCCCTGGGGATGCCTGTTTCCCTCCAGGGAGCTGTGGCCACACTACAGGTCCATGAGGGGGAGGTCTCTCAAGGGGACGGGCAAGTGCACCTGGGGACAGAAGACAGTGCTTGTGAGCTTGGCCAGAGCCTCAAAAGGAAACCATAAGAACACCCAATCTTGAATTTCCTTGTCAAGACTGATGAAGGTCTAGAAAAATTACTCTTTTTTGAGTAATCATTGAAGTCAGAGTTTGGTTTAGCAGGTAAAAAGGAGTAGGCATGGAAAGTAGTTGGAAAATTGCACTTAAAGTTCCACTGTGGGGTCACTGGAAAGCTGCAGAACGACCTGGAAAGAGCAGGACAGGCTCTCCCTGTGGTTAAAGCCAGGCTTATGCCAGAGGGACCATTTTCTAAAAGCTGTCATAATTTCAGGTGCTCTTAAAATTCTCACTAACCCCTAGGGCCACTAAAAGACCAAATCAGTGAAAAATCATGTGTCCATCTGAGAGCTTCTTCCACTCAAAGCACACTTTTTCTTATAAAGCACTACCAAGAAAAACATTTTTTCCTTGCATCACTGTCTAGACTTTTATCTAATAGTCTTAAAGGATGCACCTACAAAGCAGAAGAATCAGGAGCAATTCTGCTTTTCACGTGAGGTGATCCAAGCCCTTCTTTTCCACCTCACAAGCAGAAACTCAAACCCCCAGAACCTGAATGTGAAGAAGTTCTGGCTGTCAGCTGAGACACTCTTCTGTAAGACAGGGGTGTTGGTGTGCACCTGCTTGGGCAGAAGCAGGAATGAAGTGCAGACCCTCACCCATCTCACTAATGGATTAACCATTAGCTTACACCAGGAAGGGAGCAGACAATTCTGGGAGTTCAGGATGGCCACATGTGCCAGGTCTGACCAGCAAATATTCCCCAGCACTGAGGGGGCCTGAGGCAAAAATTGGGTTTGAATCCACATGGGTCTTTGGCATACAAGAGACACCATGGTAATGAGCTCTGTCAACATCTTTCCTGAAGGACCTTTTTCATGGCATTCAGCCAGTTTAAAGTTTTACAAGAGGGACACCTTTGGGTCTGGCTTTCATTCCCAGTCCTGGAGGTGACTTGCTCCTTAGAGAAAGTGGAAGAATTTAGCACTGTAGAATACGTAGGAGCTGCTGCCACAAATGTCCTCAGAAATAAACCCAGCCATTTGGGAGCGTAATTCTCAATATTCACACACCATGTGGCTTTAGGTTTGTAAAGTGAAAGCTTTAGAAACAGCTTCTGTTCAACCAAAAAAAGAAAATAAATTATATACACTGGAAAAGAACAATGAAATATTCTTCTCCTGGACTGCCTTTTGAATTCCAAATTGTCTTTGGGAAGGAATATTTTATAGCCAAGGCTGAAATCCCCCAAAACTGTGAACAATTGGCACAATGTGCATATAGTTTCTGTCATGTCAGTGGGCACTACTGCAAAAAACCATGGTTGGTGCTCATGTAAAGGTCCTTCTTTTTCTCTTCCCTCACTCAGGCAAGCATCAGGAGAGCTTGAAATGTAAAACACATTCCTATGTGGCAAAGAAAGAAAAATCACTTAGAAGAAGACAAGGAGAAATTGAAGTAACTCACTCAAAAAAGTCAGGCTGACAAATTGCTCTGCTGTCTCCATTCATCCTCGTAATGGCTCCCCCATTCCCTGGCCAGTTATAGAAGAATAATTATCTCTTTCAGATCAGCTGCCTTGGCTTCATCATAAATCATTTCTTTCCTCTCCTCTTGCACTACCACTGCCTCCTTCCCATTTTTATCAACATTTCCTTCGCACAAGCCTTTCAAAGTCCAGCTTTTGATTGACTAAATGCACCTGATGACCAAAATCCTCCTGTGAACTCACCATTTTTGTCACTCAACCCAAAGTCCCTCTTTTCCAGCCTTGTGCATGCCTGTGATGAGTTCATAGAGCTCAAATGAGAATAAGCTGGTCATGTGACATAAAGGATAACAGGAGATGAGTAAAATTGAGCCATGACTGAACCTGAAAGAGGAACTTCTGGTCTTTTCAAAGCTCCACACAAACTCCACTCTGCTAATAAAACCATGGCCCTTCAAACAAAGCATTTATGCACGTGTGTAATGTCACTAAGGAGGCAGAAGTCCCTGCAGAATGAGGCAGGTGGGAGCAGCCACACGTGAGGAATCATCATGCAAGTGTTAGTTCATTGCTGTGTTGGCAGGACACTTGGATACCCTCTAGTTTGGGATGAACTTGCCCAAAATGGGCTGAACACTATTAATTAGTAGGGCAGGAAATGAAGCCTGTTCCTTCCTCCTGCAGGACAGATGCTGTGTCAGAGCAAAAAACATCTCTTTGCTTCTCTTTTTATCTTGTCTTCCCTTGGCGCTTGTCAGTCCCACACCCTGCACCACCCAGACAATCCTCTGCTTCTGCCATCCCAAATTGTTCAGTGCTGGCAACGAGATGCTTTGACCTCCTCCTTATGGCTGTTTTAATTTACCCAGCTGACTGACACCTTCCCACTCTCACTGCTCACCTCTCAGTCCCATTAACATCAGACTTTCAGCAGCCAAATCATGGCTCTGCTGGAGTCAATGACAAAAATCACATACTCCCAGAAAGCTCCAGTTTCACTGGAGCTGTTATCAGAACAAATAGCCAGAGGGCTGATGCATCCAGTGATGGACAGAGTGCCTTCATGCTGAAATGTCTTTTTGTGCACAGCCCATTGGCTTCATATGATTCCATAATAAAAGCTCTTATCCATTTTTCTGTCTACTATTGTGTGAGGTTTTTTAGTATTATTACAGTATCTTGGCTACTTTAATGTTTCTAAAGGCCTTTTTAATACGTTAAATGAGATGGCCAAAATTCCATAATTTGCTGACAAGAAACAAGGGGGAAATTATCCAGAGCAGCCATTGTGGGTTTTCCTTCTTTTCTCTTTTATTCTTCATTCAGGTTTTATGGAATACATGTGGTAAAGCCTCCCTGCCTGACAAAACTGGATAGAGGAAGAACTCTTAGGGATCCTGGTGAAAATAATGCTGGATGTTCTCAGCAGAAAACCCTTAACAGTCATTTAAAACCCAAAAGGCCAATTGGACCAGTGGCATTTTTTTTCTCTTCTTTTATTTACACATTCTAGTTCTCAAAAATATAATAAAACAAGCTTGACACCCTACTTGGGCAATAAAAATAAGCTCCCACTTCTGAGTTATGAGTGTCTGAAAATAAATTAAGACAGACATGTATTACCCTTTACAGCAGCAACAGTCCATAGATAGTGTTTGGTGTGAAGTTTTTTTCCTAAGGCCAGTTGCTGCAACCCTTAATCTGTGAATTTTAGGGATTTCTGTGTTTTTTGAGGGACCTAATGCAAAGCCCCTTGTTTATAGTGTGCATGGCCCTGGTAAACAGGAAAACACTGCTTACATGAGGCACAGCTGGCCTCCAGAAGGGCTTTGAACAGAAGAGAGAAGGAAACAAGCACTTCAAATCAGAGCTGATGGATGGTGCCAGCTCCATTTGCAGCACCTTGGCTTGCTTTTCTCTCTCTGATTCGACACAACCTCTTTCCACTGGTGTGGTGGGGGCAGAGGGGGCTGAGCCAGCACCAGGCTTCAATCAAGTGGTGCTCACCCATTTCCTTGGAGAGCCTGGGGGGATTGCTGCAGTGAGGAGAGGGATTCACATGGACTTTGGGAAGAAGTAGAGAGGTAAGAGTTTAATAACTCATGCAATAAACTCTTCAACATTATATGCAGGTTTCTGATGTGTGTATGTTGTGCTACCTCCTCCCTTCCCTCCCCAGTCCCTGACTCTCTTAATAAGATGTCCCCAGTGAGAACAACAGGTAGATTCATTGTGCTTGCAGCTAAGGCAGGAGTAATTACATTATTCCTTTTCCTTGTCATCTGAACATATATTCTAGCCAATAAGTCATACATGAGAGATAAATCATGAAGGATATTGCCATGTTCCTTCCCTCCACTGTCTCTCTCCCTTGCATCATGAAGAGCACAAGCAGCTCTACTGCTACCTTCAGACACAGCACAGATGGGTTACTCCCCCATCTCCATGGATTTTCCAAAAGAGTAGACTTCTCCAAGTTTATTTCAGCTACCTGTGAGGAGAAGGAGGATGGCTCTACTCCTCAGTGTGGCTGGAGAGCATGAAGCTCCTGCTCGTTTTTCTGCCCGTCTCACACGCTTCTCATGACAGCTGCCAATTCTCCAGGCATCCCTGTGTTTTTCCCTGTAAGGAAATGCCAACTGCCAGTGTGACTGTCTGGCTCCAGGAACATTTCAGGTGATGTGTTCAGACCTCAAGGCCACCATGGATAACGCAAAGTGGATGCTGGGGTGGCCGGGGCCTCACAGCAAACAGGCCCTGGCCTTTCCTTCCTGTGGGGGATCAGGATAAAGCCTTTCAGCTCTGGAGAACCAGGCTCTAGTGAACATAAGCTAAATGCCTGATTCTCTGAAATAGAGAAATGGCACAGACACTTGGTAAGGCAGAGAAGAAATAAAAAGGATTTATAGCCCCATCTCTCTCTCTGCCTACTGCATCCTTCCTCCCAGGCTTGCACTCAGCCAAGTCCCTCTGGCCCCTAGGAAGTGCTTTCCCCTGCATCCTTTGGCCTTGTTGCTGCAGAAAACACGAGACTTGCTACAATGATCTTAGAGCCTTTAGTTGTTCAGGAGTACAGCTCTGCTCCTGGCTGCTGTCTCTGTTTGGAGAGCTGAGATGTGCAGCAGTCCTGTGGGAGACGTGCACAGCTTAGGGCATTTGCTGGAGCCCTGGAACGACTTCCAGCATAAAATGCCCATCACCATCAACTGTATGTAAGGATTTAGGCCTCCAGACTGAGGCATTCTGAATTAAAATTCAAATTTGTGCCAAGAACAGAGGAGAAACATCCAAAAAGGGGAGTAAACACTGTAGTTTCACATCTAGGGTTGGTTCTGCCCCTTCTGCTCAAAGTCAGTGGGTGAGACAACACAAAACAGTCCTGAGCAGTGGGTAAATTTGGTTGTAGGGAAAATTCATTACCCAAGAGGAGCACAGCCAATTACAGATAAAGGAATTTGATGGCCAAGAAGATGTTAATTGGGGTACAGCCAAAACTTTTGTGTTTGGATCTTGTGGGTCCTTTAAAAATGTCTTACAAGGTGGCCCTGAACGGAAAATTGGACAGAGATTACCATACTCATAAGCAGGGACAGGTCTCTGGCCCCAGGAGATGTTATCCTGCTCCCTGGCTGTCCTAACTATGTCAGGGGATGGCTCTCAGACCTCTGCAACTCTTTCTGTATGAATTCCTGATGCCACTGGCTTTGAATTTGTAGTTTATCTGCAAGGAAGAGATTTAACATCCACTGCATTTTTATTAGAAAATTGTCAGTTCCAATTTTTAGCAGTTACATTGCGATCTAACCTGCAGCTTTTAAAATGCTTGAACGGGGAAGGGTTGAGGGACACAGAGCTGCAGCACAAGGCCACATCAGAATATCTGCAGTTCTTAGTGTGTCTGAGGAACAAGGGTACAGCTTTGGGTATATGAAAGAGATGATCTCCAACTCAAACCAAGCGGCCACGTTTGGAGATAAAACACTTGTCCAATAAGAGGTAAAGAAATAAATCTGTCTAATCCAAAACAATAACAAAAATCAACTGATTTTGTTTACTGAGATTTGCTAACCAATTTCACCCCATGACCTACAAAACAAAGCTCGTATTTAAAATCCAATTCTCCGCTCTGCTGCAAAAGAACAATTAGGAAATAACTCTGCAATAGCATTGGATGTACCAGACTGAGACATATGCTCTTAATCACAGATAACAACAATATTTATGGGAGGGTGGGGTGTTGATATAAATTGCCCTATAAAAAAAAACACAACCAAAAAAATCATTCTGCTTAGAAAGTTAGTGAGAGGGAAGTATAAATAGGATTTAAAGAAAACCACCAGCAGTTTAGCTAATGCTTTTGTACAAAGAATGAACCAGAGCCAAGCCAGACACATTTGTGAAAACTGGGCCATGTGGAATTAGACATAGTGCTGATAAAACTGCAGAAATGTCGACCAGCTGCAAACTGGGTGGTGTACAAGATGCTGGATCTTCACACGGTAAAACAGCAGATAAGGTGGCCTTCCTACTTACAGCTGGAGATGGAAAGAAAATACGTTCTTCTTCCCCTTTTACATGGGAAGAGTTGATGGGTGAAGAGGTGATGGCTGTTTCTTTAAATAGGTTGAAGCCTCTTCTCTGGATTTTAGAAAATAGTATAGCTCATACCCATGCTTTTAATTACTTTTCTCTCCAAAATACAGTTTCAGTTAGCACAGTATGAACCCTGAAAGAGCTCAAGGGGTCTTTAGAAAATGTCCTCAGACACGTGGTGTGATTCTTGGGGTGTCCTGTGCAAGGCCAGGAACTGGACTTCACTGATCCTTGTGAGTCCTTTCCAGCTCAGGATTTTCTGTGATTCTATGGGATATCTCCCAGTTCAGAGACCCGAGCAGTGGCTGGACAAGGCTGGGAAAGGCTCTCTGGGGCTGGCTGGACCATGCCAGGAACCAGGTGAGAATGTGCTGTTTGAAGTGTCCTGTCATTGCCACCTTGGTGCACACAGTTCCTTTATCAATATTAGAAACATCTTACAACAGACTAAGCCCCAAATCAACTGCCAGCAGGAGGCTGCTGGTATTCCTCAACAGACCCTCATTATGCTGCCTTTATAAAGGAAAAAAGAAGATGAAATCTAGCATTTTGCCTGGAGCAAGACTACAGATTTTGGTGTCTGGCCCATAACTGTCAGCAAAGGGAGGATGTTAAACTGAGCCCTGCTCCCCTGCTCCCACCCAGCTTGGGTGAGGGTGCTTACATGCTTCATCATGCCACTTTCATATTTTATTTAGCTGAGAAGTCCATAAAGTCCCTTTAAATAGAAACAATTATTTGAATAATTTATCCAAGAGTAATTTCCGTTTCGCTCCTGAGCCTGCCGGAGCCGGCATTGCCCACTGCTGGGAGCTGGCACGGCGCACGTGCTGCAGCCTACCAGGGAGCTCAGAGGGCACACAAACCCCCACGTGCCCGTGCCAAGCCTGTTCCTGGGCTCCTTCCAGAGCTTTTGCTCCCCTGACCTTGGGAGCAAACCCTTGCGAGGTTTGCTGCAGGCCCACCCAGGTTTGAGGGGTGCCCTGGCCCCGTCTCTGGGGTGCTGCAGGGAGGAGCACAGGGATGGGGAGGGCGAGGTTCCCCATGGCTCAGCGCCCACCCAGCAGCTGCAGAGACCTTCAGAGCCACCCGGGAGAACAGCTGGGGATGGATGGGGAGCTGCTCTTTCCAGGGGCAGTCCCAGCTTGGATGGAAGCAGCCAGGCACAGGTGGGCAGCCTGGGTAGCTAAAGCTGATCCAGGGGAAGGCTGTGTTTATCAGGGTAACAGCCCCGTTGTAGGGACCAATTAGCCAAGGCTTTCAAATTGCTGCGATAACACACGGTGGAAAAACAATTAACCACGGAAGTCAAATCTGCCAATTCTGGGCCCTCAGTCCTCTGCCTCTTCCTTGACAAACAGAGCTTTTAGTGTCATGTTAATTCTGCACAGCTTGCTGGGGTTGTGAAGTACTCATTGTGCACTGTCAGGCAGAAAAAAAAAATACTAATGAAGAGGAATTTTTATTGCTATGTCATGGTTTGTGCTGAAACCTGACACTGTTACCAAAGAGCAGCTTTTCTAGGTATTTTCTGCAATTGGATGAAGAATGTAAATATTCTTTTAACATTGGCTCCAGCTGAAAAACATATCTGTGCTGATTGGACCTGAATCTTCATTTTAGCTGTGAAAATAAGACACATAGATATTTTACTTCAGGATAGAATGTACAGTATTCACCATCTCATAATTTATCTTGCTAAAGACCAAAAAAATGCAGATTTGGTTAGGTCTTAAAGATCTGTGCATAATCCAGAATGCTCTAAGGAATAGATACACAGCATTACTTCTGCCCCATTTGTGATCTTGAATAGATAGAACTTCCTCTTGCATTTCTTCTGACTTAGAAGTCAAAGGAAGAGCTTATTTTCAGCTAATTAGACTCTCAGAGCTTGCCTCAACTCTTCAAGAACTACTAACATTTTTTTTAAATCTTTCTTCTTCAATCACAGAGAAAGCCTTTGTGCCACACTTGTTTTTTCTCTCATGAAGTGCTTATTGAAACATCTAACGATTTTGCTCCTTTGCATGTTGAAAAATCTTTTGTAAGTTTATGATAAACAGGCTTGTAAATTAAGCAGATGATCAGACATCTGCATTCCAGAAGGTGAGTGACAAAGTGTTTTCCCAAATGGCTTGATGAATGTGAGAACAAAAATATTTGTTTATGATGTATCTTGAAAAGACTTAGTGTTTTCCCAGTGTCCTGCACCAAAAAAGCCATATGTGCTCCTTGGTAAAAGTTCTTGATAAGATTTTGGGGATGGGAGAAGGGCTGGGAAGCTGGAAACATGAACTCTCAAGACAGTATTGTAGAATTATTAAAGCATTGCACAAATGGACTCAGGGTGGGCTGTGCTTATGACATCACTGATTCTGGGAGCACACACAGCAAAGGTGAATGGACAGATGTCACCTTTTGAAAGTAGCTTAGGCCTTGTAACACTTCCTGCTGCTTAAATTTTATGTGATTTATGTCTTCATCCGGTTACAGTGCCATTTTACGAAATATATTTTGGAAGTAGCTACAGTCATTTCTAAGGATTTTAAATGTCTTTCAAACTCTGGTCCCTGAGGTCCTGCACTCTGCTGGCTGATGAGGGATGCAGTCTTGGCTCTGCTGTTTTTGATGTTCCTGCTTATGGTTTTTAAAGATGAACTTTAGCAAATGAAGTTGCCAGGTATTGCCAGCTTCTGGCACTTGCTTCCCCCAGCTGCTGGCTAAGCTGGCCCTAAGCTGGAAGGGAAGTTGGGTGGTGGATCCTCTGTTTGGGGCTTCAGCAGCAGTGCAATCTCCATCACCCCTGCCTGAGACACAGACCCCTGGCAGAGGAGGGAGACAGATGCTGAGAGTGAGGGGATCTGCCACTGCCAAAACCATCAGGACTCGCCTGCAAGAACATGGTGTCATTTTGGCATTGCAGGGCTCAGCACAGCGATGCTCAAACACTGCTGCAGCTCTGGGCTGTGATAGACATGCCTGAGCTCAAGCAGAAAGTCAAAAGCACCCTGCAGGGGAAAGACAAGTCTCCTGACTCCCAGCCCAGTGCTCCATCCAAAGCCTGGCTTTAACTTGTTTTGAACCCAAAAGCACAGCTATTTGTATTCAGTGAAATAAATTGCATTATACATGTCTCTTTTTAAAAAGAACATCAGAACTCTTATTCATAAGCATATGATTGCCCTTTTATTTTTCCGTTTGTATTTCTTTCTCTCTGTGTTTGTCCTCAACAGTTTAAAATGAATGGCAAGATCCCATTTCATTAAGATGGCAGCAAAGGTAACTAATGAAACAGTCTGGCCAAACAAAGGCTGTGGAAAACATCCAGAACATTCAGTTGTCAATGCAGAAGTATAAGAAAGTAGGATGGGAGCCAGATGGGTCAGGTTTCTCACTTGTTCTTGGTTGTGAAATGCTTGAAGGTGGAACTTTTACACAGGTTGGAGGGAGCTATAGTAAGGCAATGTGTTCTGAGATGAGCTAAATCTGCTGGGAGGCCACTCCTGCCACCACCACAAGTGACACCCAGTAAACATCAGCACCTTTTATCACCTGAGCTGCACTGTTCTGGTTTCCTGGTCCTGTGGAGCTTCAATTGAAATGCAGGAACCTGCAGGGCCCCTCTGGATCATTCAGTTTTGCTTGTCTGTGTTTGCTGCACAAGGACTGGTAGCCCTGCTCCTACACTCTTTCCTCTGTGGTGTTTATACAGAAGATTCTCAGCAGCAATAATCCCCAACTTTTTATAGGTTCTGCCATGCACAGGGTGGCTCAGTCTCCAGCTTCCTGGTCATTTTGCTCAGATAAAGAAAATCCACAACAGTCCTGGAGCAGCTCACCTCTCCACTGCAACCTCCTGTCCTGGATCCAGGTGTAGTGAAGCTCCAACAGCACGTCTGACATTAGGCATGATTAGCACTTCTTTGGTGTCTAAACATGCTCAGTTCCACCTGTCTGGCAAAGGCCAGAAGGAGACCCAAATTGGCACTCAGCAGCTTGTCAGGCTCTGTGCAAAAGCCCCGGGGCCTGCTGCTCATGCTTGCATTTATGGATACTCATGTCTTTTGTCACAGGGGACACAGGTGAAGGGTTGCTGTTTCACTAAGCCATAGCTGCTCATCTGGAGCTGATGGAGCCTGTGAAGCTGTGGAGCAGCACTGTCTGCATATCAGGTGTGGCAGCAAGCTATTCTGGATCCCTTTTTTTGTCTTTCCCATCCAGGTTTGGTATCCATCTTTTTTTGGGCACTGCTTTCAGGCTGGCTTAGTAAGAAAATTGGGATGAGCAGGAAGACCCTGCTCATGGATCATCTCCTGGCCGATCCAATCTGGCTCATTGTCAGTCTCCTCTCTAAAAGGTGGTGTGGTCCCCAGAATAAACAAATAATACCTTAAATACCTAGTTCTACCAGAAACTACCATGCCAGGCGAGATTTTTTTCTCTGTCACATACCAAATGAGGTGGTGGTGATGGGCTCAATGACACCAGTCACATTCTGCCCTTAGAGCAATTCTGCATCTCCTGAGGAAAGCTAGGTGAATGCATTTCAGAGACTTGTGCAACATTTCTTGGTTAGAAACCAACATTTCCTCTGAATATGACCTAAAGAGGGAAGAAAAGAAAGCCCTAAATGTGTAATACAGAGGCCAACAACATCTCTGAGCACAAGGAATGAGGAGCTTGAGGGAGTGCTGTTACTGCCAGTGGAGCTCTCCCAGCTGATGTGGTCCTCTCTTCCCACGCTTCATGAGCACAAAAGCCATATGGAAAGGGATAGCCTTTACACAGCCCTTTACTCATCCTGGGCTTTGGCTGCCACTGTGCATAATAAAGAATGAACAAAATTATAACTCACAGTAACTGCATATTGATGGGGATGGATTTTATTTTGGTCAATATTTCAATGAGATTCTTACTCTCTGGTGGAATTGCAGGTCAGGAGGGCTTGGGCTGATGCAGCAGAAGAAAGGAACACTGCTGGGTGCTGATTGATGCTTTATTGGGCTGCAAAACCAGAAGCTTCTGCTTGCAAAAATCGAATGTTAGATCTCTGTCTCTCAGGGTTTTATTTTGCTAGTACCTATGGGGACCAGCTGGGCCGGCTGCCTAGAGAAAGGACAGAGCAAGATAGTCTGGAAGTTTGTAGTGATTTAAGCTAGATGCTGCTTAGTGATTCACATTTGTCTGAATAATAAAATAAGTACAGAGAATGGGGAACACTTTCCAGTGTATTTCTCTTTTGCCTCCGAAGAAAAAAGGGAGCTGCTGTGCACAAGGTAAGGCTGAGAATTTTCCCACCGTGGCAGACCTGGTTTATTGCAAAGAGAGCAATACCCTGGAGAGAGAAAGATGTACACTACTGTCAGTGTTAGAAATTCTGCACTGAGGACATTTTGTTAGTGAATTCATTGGAGGGGGGGAGGAGAGAAACATAACTTTTTATTTGAAACATAAACAAAAAATCTTCTCTCAGGGGCAAGTGGCAGGCTGAAAAATTTGGAACAAGACCCCATGGGTATGCTCCAGCAGTGGGATAGTTGCAAGAATTTGACACTTAAAACTCTGCTCTGGATGGACAGGGCTGGTGCAATTTGCTCCCTAGATAGAGCCCTACAGCACTGCTGCTGGCCTGGGTCAAGAGATCAGCAGCCTCTCATTATCTCTTTTCTCTGCTAGGGTTCAGTCAATTATGGGCAAATTCTGAGAAAAAGTTATTTGCTGTGCTTTATTGCGAATCTTTTGAAATGTGCTGTCTTGTTTCAGTGAATGAAAGTATCATGATTTGACACCTGAAGCTTTATTTCCTGCTTTAAAGCAGAATGGGTCATTTTTCAGCAGACAGTATCTTTTTCAAAAGACTATTGAACAGCAGAATTAAATACCCTGCCTCAGGAAACAGCATTAGAGACAGTGAACTTCTTAAATGACTTCATAAAATTTGGAGGTTAGAAAACAGAGATCTGCTGTTTTTCAGCTTGGCTTGAGAAAAAAAGCTTCCTTCTGTAACAGAAAAGTTCTGGAGTCAGACTGATGGTGGAGGAGACCTCCCTTGCAGGCTGGTGCAATTTCTGGTAGAGCCAGGAGACATTTAACACTGAGGGGATCAGAGCCACTGCCCTGGAAGGGAGGTTTCACCAAAGAGACTTTTGGGTCTGACATGAAGTTTCTTTCTCTTAGTGGGCAGAGGCACCCTGTTATGGAGGCTGGATATGTCAGGTCCAGGTGATCTGAAGAGCACCAAGAGCTTTTTTGGAAGTCACATGGTCATTTATTTCCAGTCACCTTTATGGAGCTGTATGACACCCTGTATGTTTTCAGATGTCTCAAATAGCCTCTAGCTTTCTTTTCACGTCTGTGATTGCACTTCTTGGTATCTTCTTTCCTTTCTAATGATGAGTTTGGACATATCCTGCATTTATTTCCCTACTTTCCCTTTTTCTTCCTCTCTGTCCTCACCACCACCTTCTGTCCTCTTTTCATACTTTTTCCCCTGCTTTGGGATTTCTCACCAGAAGTCACTGATCATGTGAAGAGGATTTGTCCAAGCCTGGGATTTTGCTGCACGGTCAGAGCGGACTCTAAGTGTCTAAGAGAGATAAATCATAGTGGAAAATAGCTGCAGTATTCTAGTTCTGTTCACACAGCTCTTAAAATAGAAAGAAAGGACTCTTTGTAGGCTGCAGTTCAGATATTTGTCTGATGCCATGCTAGAAGGACATCTGACTCACGAGCCCAGTCGGATTTAGCTGCAGCATTTAGAGATGCCACCATGCTGAACTGTCTGCCCTCCCCTTTGACCAGTGGTTATTGTCCTTGTACCAGAAATAGAACAAAATGGATGTCCTCATCTTAACCTCCCCATGCTTGTCACCATGCACAGTATCAGCTCAGGACACTGGTGATGAGAGGTTTGCTCCAAAGAACTGCTCTGCCAGCTGAGGAAAACCTGCATTGTTTCTGCTGCAAAGTCTCTAACTCAGACCTGGGGGTGCAGAGGGCACTTGGTATTATGTGGGTTTGACTCCCACCTGCACAAAGTAGCCCACACAACAAAAAAGTATTACTTACCTGGAACTTTCTGGGCATTTTATTGCATCTCTGCAGTCAGCAGAGTACTGAGGGGAGCAATGAAATACGGGTGCAAGCTTCCTACATCCACCTGGAGTCATCTGTGTGGAGGGCAAAGGGCAAAATGGCAATGCATTTTGAATGTGAATTGGGCTTCAAGATGACGATTGAATTTTTTATTTTCACATGTGCAGCACTGTAGGTGTAGGAATCAAATGGTGAGATGTTGTTTGCAGCACCTGCAGACAGTGCATGTATGAACAGGCTCATGGGGGTGGCATGAGCCGGGTTCCCGGCCCTGATTAGGGGCAGGCCAGGGGTGCAAGCCTCTGCACTGTCCTTCAGGCAGATGTGTGTGGGGCAGGGGGTCTTCTTTTCCCACTACTGTGAATCCAACAACTTCCTGCAGCACTGAATTCTCTCTGCATTAAGCCTGGCAGAGATAACAAAAACACACATTCATTTGGGTCACAGAGAATAAATCATTCCAGACCAGAATGTAACTTAAGCCATATAAGAAATAAAGCTTCAGTCTGAATACGAGTGAAAAAGTTTTGTAATTTGTCCAAGGTGGGCTGGGCAAGCTGATATCTTGACCCTGTCCAGAGCAGAGTCTGTGATGGATGTGAGCCCTGGTCAGTCTGTCCAGCCTGCAGATTCTCGATGAACTCACAGGATTTGTCTCAAGCACAGGACTGGGACAAGCTGCTGTCACCCCCAGCACTGGGCAACACCATCCTGTAGAGCCTGGAAGGGGTGAGGAGCCTTTCCCCAGCCTGGATCAGTCTGTCCTGTCACCATGGGAGCTCAGAGGATGTGGGAGCTGGTGCCACAGTGCCTTGAGCAGCAAGAAGGGGAGTGAGGGGGTACCCTGCACATCAGCTGGCTGCAGATGAGCCATCTGTTGCTATTGACTTCCCCAGACTATTGCTGTCTTTGGGTCTGAACTCCCAACCCAGAGGTGAAAGGCTCCTTCACTTACTGGGCTATTAATTGTCCAAACCACCAATCTGGTACTTAAGTGGAATTAATGGGAGAGCTCCAGAGTTGGAGCTTATAACTGGGAGGAGCCTCACAAAAAGCATTAATAGACAGTGGAGGAAAGGGCTTGGGAGGGCAAGAGATCTGAGCAGTTCATGCACCCAGGCTGTTGTCACAAATTCTGATGAACAGCTGGCCCAGGGCAGAAAGTACCACAGGGCCTCTGTTTTAGCCCAAGATTTTTTGGCTCTTTTTTGAAGAACAATTTTCAACAAAGGGGAATTCGTCAATGTTTCAGTTCTGCATTTCCAGCCAAAGCCATTGCACAGCCTGGATTGCCTCTGCTGTGAAAAGTCCACCAAGGTAACGTAGCAAAGAATTTTGCTGTGACATGCTTCAGCACAAGATTTAGATGTTCATCCTCAGGTTAAAAGCCACATTATTTATGGGAGAAAAGATTACAGTGCAGTTTCTAGGGTTACTTCCCTACAATTTATGTTTCTTTGCCATTCATTTCACCCCTTCTTCTCTGTGCGTGAGTGGGGTCTTTATTTACAGAATATGCAGTGTATGCTCCAAACAGCAGCAGGAGGGGGCTGAAATAGAGTTTAGCAGTGACTTACCCACTCTGCAGGTGTTTTATATGACACTGATCTTCCCCATCCAGTGAAATATGCTCAAGTGAGCAGAAGATATCTGCTCACTAGGGACACTGCTTGGATGCTGAGCCTGCCAGAGGCACTTGCGCTCACCCAAGATGCTGTGACACTCAATGCAACAAAATGTTTTAGAGGTGAGAAGGTGTTTGTTCAAATACTGCAGGATAATGGGGTCTTTTCAGCTCTTTGGGACTGTGGTGGTTATTTTTAGAGAATGTTTTTCTTACATTTCTTTTTAAGCACCAGAAGAAAGTTGTTTGAGTTGCCACCTACGGGGAATAAATAGCCTGAAGAGCCATTTCACAGAGGACCTGGCTTACCTGGTCAGCCTCATGTGTTTTGGAAAGCTGTTGTGTTTTGGCTATCATGTTGCAGCCCTGTTTTCTCTAGAAAACTTGAATGGCCCACTGTGCTCTCCACCAGGACAGCTTTGAGGGTGGGACTGAGGGACACTGGCAGCTCCTGATAGCTGAAAGTTTTATCCAAAGCTTGTTGACCCAGGGGAAAGATCCCTGTTTGTTGATGACACTGCCATCCCTCCCACTCAATGTGGACACCACCTCTTGTCCATCTTCACAGCTGATTATTTTTAACTGGGGGCAGCAGCTAATATTAGTGATATTTTGTGGTGCAGGACATGCCTGACGTGCTGAGAAAACAGGGTTATTCAACACACAATCAATATAGATTTTCAGCAGCTTTTCTCAGCATTAGCCAGGCTCATGCATCATTGATTTCTCAAGTGCTCTGGAAAACATAACAGTAACACAACAGAAATAGTTTGTCCATCAGGCTCTCTCAGAGTGGCAGGGCCATTGCTTTCAGACCAATAGAGCTGGTGGGTGCTGTAGCTGTGTTATGAGACCACAGAAGCTTCACATCTCCACCAAAGTGTTTACATGGCTGCTAGAGACAGGGCACAGCCATCTGTAGTGTGAGTGCAAGTGCTTTTCCATTCTTTGCATAAATTAGGGGAAACATATTATTTTGTTAACTGCTGCTTGTATGAGTTTCGGCAGAGGATCACAGTTAAAAAAATATATATTTATTTTTTAATGTATATGAAAGGAAAAGTAAGGGTTGGGGCAAAAATTCAACCCCAGAGCTATTTTTTCAGGGGGAAAACACATAATTTTACCAGCAATGAAGAGAATCCCTGGATTTAATTACAATGGCACTTTCCCATAGCTGGAGTGAAGCTCTGTGTGTCAGCACTTCTGCTCCTCTCAGGGCTCTACAAATGGTGCCACTGTAGGTGCCAAGACATACACAAAAGCAAGATTCAAGGGGAAATCATTCTTAAAGTTGTAATTTTAGAATTAAATGAATACCAAAATGTTGACTTATTTAATGAAGTTTTCTCCTCACTGGAATCTAAAAAGATCTGCACTGGATAATATTGCAAATTGGGGGAAAAATGCCATTAGCACATGACAGAACCTGTTTTATTTGTTTATTAGTGGATGTGTCCTGTATGTGATAAGACAGGAGCAACATTTCACATCTCTGGCTTTTGTCCAGCAAGCCCCTGAAGGACATGCTTCACTTTAAGCATCTTAATCCTTCTTCACTTTAAATGAATGAATCCAGTCATGTACTTGACACATTCAAAAGGGAGAGCATGGAAGTTGGTGTCACAGGGTTAGGGAAATGTGATGGCAACCTGTAGCTGGAAAAGAGTGCCCAATATGCCTATATATGCATAATTTTTATCTGTATCAACCATATGCATAATTAATATTTTGTTTAAACTGAATGTTCTCTTTACAACATCCTCCATTTCTCATATTAAACAATTCTGTGCATCAGAACTGGACACTTCATTGGTTTATTTCTCCCGGTTTGCTTAAACAAGAAGATAAGCACAGAAAATTTCTGCTTAAAGGTTTTGGAAACTCCATTTATTCATTCTGTCATTTGAAGTCATCAGGTAAGGGACATGACTTGGCACAAATGTTGTTTTATGGTTTGTATGATATGCCCATCTCTTAACTGGCCAATTCTTAACCTCTCTGCACTGCAGTAATTAAAGTAATGACAGTTTTAACAGGTTAGACCCAGCTCCACCTGGTTTGGACCAAGGTTTCTTGGTCCTTTTACTGTGACTGATATGTTTAGAGGCAGACATTTGGATTTGGAGATAACTGGCATGTTTTCCAGCTGCACAGTCATCCTCTCAACCTGTTTGCATTGTTGTTACCTGCTAAGCTTCCTCCCCCAGCTTCACTGGACCCAATCAGCACAGCGAGGAACAAGCAGGTGATGCTGAGCCATGCCAACCCCCACCTCCTGAGGTGGTCACAAAATGCAGAGGAAATGTTACCAGAAATGCAGGGGAAATGTTACCAGAGCTGGCTTATCCCAGATCATATGCTGGAGGTTGGATAGCTGGTCCGGTTTCCACCCCCTTGTGCCGCTAATAAGGCACAGAGGACAAACAAAGCTGCCCAAATGAAGCTGTCAGAAACTCCCCACAACAACAGGAGCTTTCTTAGGTGACAACAAGCTGGCACAGGCACCTTTCTGCCAGCCTATAAAATTCAGTATAATGAGAGAGCCAGGGAGAGGATGAGGCTGGCTGTGTGGCACGCTGGCACATCCTTGGCAGCAGCAGCAGCAGTGGGAGGCAGGAAAATGAATGCATTGTCCCATTAGAGGCACTTGACTTGCTGGCTCGTGTCCCTGTGGAGCCCTTTGTGGACCCGGCAGAGTGCAGACATCCAGGGCAGCCTCCAGCCCTGCTCTAAATCACTTTCTGACAGGATGCTGCCGTTCCCCAGACTAACAGGTGATGAAAGCAGCATGGTGTGAATCCCCTTTTACAACCCCTCAATCCATTCGAGGGCTTACAGATTTGTATTGTGCCTGTTCGCCCTGCACTTTGCTGAGCTAAGAGGGACCTCAAAGCAAATCAAACCCAAACCCCTTTATTTAGATAACCTTGCCCTCATAAAAAAACAAGCATCTCCCCAGCTCAGGTGCAGCAAAGCCTTCTTTTCTTCCTCATTTCCAGGATCTGTTTAACCAAGCACTAGTGCCTCCTCTCTCCCCTCCCTCCCCTGAGCAGCTGCCAAGGGCATTTGCAATGCAGCTTGGCCCTTAACGTTTTGCCCTGAGCAAGCAGCCAGGACTCCAGCTGCCTAACTCCACTGCAGCTGGATGCTCACAGAGAGCTTCAGATTCCCAACTCGAGATAAGCCAAGATAGCAAGGCTGAAAATACATTCAAACTGAGGCTTGTATCTGGGTCACAGAGCTGCCAAAACCACCCCCGTTCTGTTGAAACAGCTATTGAATTTGCTTCTAGAAGGAAAAAGACAGTAACATGCCAAGTGACACTAATTGTTAGGCAGCACTGAGCAAGCATAATGCGCTCCTACAAATTATCTGGGAACATTTTTTTTTCCCTTTTTTTTGTAACGCATTTTGAGGGAGGAATGGGGAAGTTGATCAAGGTGAATGCATAATCCATGAAAATCTGTGGAAAGGCATAGTTCTTCCAGGGATACACTTTTAGTAGAAAAATGTTGCCTGTGGGTTAGGTAATTGTTGGGGAAATGTTAAAAAGTTCTTCCAGATTTGAGAACAGCAAAATCCATGTAAACCACCAAAACAATCATCACCTTCTATGCCAATGTTACAGGGAGAAGCCTGGCTTTCCTTTGCACCATTTTCAGCACTGATTAGGAATGTGGAGATGGCACTGGGAGAAAGCCAGCCCCTGCTTTGGAAATGGTGATAAAATACAGAGAATTCAACAGTTCCAGTTCTTTCCTTTCCTTAAGCTATACACACAAACTTATTTTCATCATCATGACTTTAGAACAAAGATACCAGGCTATCAAAAAAAAAAATCCCAATAAAAAGGCCAAATTTGCTCTGGATTGGGTTGGCATGGTGGATTTGTGAAAGATAATTTAAAACACATTTTGCTACTGACAATGCCCAGCAGAAAAATCCTGTTGGATGAATTAACAATATGTACTCTTAACAATTTCAGACTTGCATATTGAGGGCAAGTAGATTTTGTTTCTGTTTTCTTTATGGAGTCTTGATACAAAGCATTTCACACCTGCATCTGTTCCTCTTTCCCAAATTAAGCAGCATATTCAGCCAGGAGGAATCCAGATGACTATTCAGGGACAAAAGAGCTTTTCAGCTTAAATAAAGGTGGCAGAACTTGGTGATTAATTTGTCTCCTTTGTTTCTCTAGTTGGAGAAGAAGGAGAAAAAGACAGCAAAGGAGTAATTATATTTAAATGCACCAAGAGAGTTTTGGAGTCCTGGATTCGTGAGTGTTTTCAAGTTGATGGAAGATAACCAGTTATGAGACACTTCCTAAACACAGGGCAGAGCTATGTGAAGGCAGGAACACGTGAACACAGCAACCAAAGAGTGGTGTGTTAATCTTGTTTGTGTTCAGCCCATGTGTGCTTTTTGTTCTTTTTTCAGAGAGCTGTACATGAAAGTTGCAGTAGTTTTGGAATGTGGCATATGGAGAGAGGCTGTCATGCACCTGCCCTGGTTGCTGGGTAATATGCAGATGTGCTGCAGATGTGTGTGATTGCACTGATGTTTGGATTTTGCTTCTACCATTGACTTTTTTATAGGCAAAAGGTCTTTGGAGAAAGTATATACCTGATTTTGAAACCTGTGGCTGAACACTGTCAGCTGCTGTTCTAAGTCCAGCAGAGTCAGTGGGAGACTGACTGTGACAAGGGTATAATTTCATCTTGGGAAGGACGTGGGCATTTCACTTTGTCCATTTTGCCTTTTCATTATATGAGCCTTGTTTAAAGATAAGAATGTGCACAAGTTTCCAAAGCTTCCCCTTAACAAGGGAAAAGAGAAGGGAGTCAGGCTTCTAGATAAAAATATAAGAACAGCATCTGATGTGAAATTATTTGGGATTTCCTGTGTTCCCTGATCATTGCTGGATCTGGTATGAGCAACTGGAGGCTGCTTCTGGAGGAGCAGTGGCAGCAGAGCAGCTTATTGCTCAATAAGCACTGACACCATTTAGAANATTGCTGGATCTGGTATGAGCAACAGGAGGCTGCAGCTTCACTGCTCAACAAGCACTGACACCATTTAGAGCAAAGGTTCTCCACCTCAAATCCAGTTGCTCTCATGCCTAAAACTCACACTGATTTTCAGTGTTTTAACTAGGGAAGAAATGTGCTCTGGTATGTAGGTTCTTTTCCCATTTATTTACACTCTTTCCAAGTGGGAAAATGGAGGAAATAAAGAAAAAAAGAAGCAGCAGTGGCATAGCGTCAAAACTTTTACAGTAAAATGCAGATGTAAATAGGAAAAGGTAAAGTCCAACTTCTGTGGTTGAGCCCTATTCAAAATACATTAAATATTCTTGATCTGGACATCTGGATCCAGAGCACACTGAAAGGAAACACTGAACTGAACCAGTGAGCCGTGTGAATTTTAGCTCTTGTAAAATTCACTACAGTAATTTTCCATCTTTAAAGGTGATGGTGGCTTTGTTTTCCAATTTGGGTTTGGAGAAAAACAGAACACTGAATGGCATTGTCATAACTGGGTAACACTTGACAAGAGCATAAAATAATTTTATTCCTGGATAACTCTGACAAATGATTTGGCCTGGGCAATTTAACAAGGCCATAAGAGATTGGAATCACTACAGAATGATTTCATGGCCAATGGGCTGGAGGCAGCTCTGTTTATTTCTGTCTAAGCTGTGGGTCATTAAGGATGTATGACAAAATACATTCCAGGACTGAGGATTTGAGAAGCCTGAAGATGAAATGGTAGCAGCTGCTCATATCACAGACAAGGAAGAAGATCCTTTTGCCGGCAAACTAGAGAAGAATGTTACCAAAAGATGTATTTTCCCTGCATTTTAAACGTGTTGTGTACATTTCTGCATTGTTGCCAGCCTTGGCTGAGATTTAAATTTGCACTCCATGCTTTTACAGAGATATTGTTTGGTTTGCAAAAATGCCTTCTAAAAGCTATTCTGAAGCAAGCTTTCAGTACAACTAACAGAAACACCTTTAAAATTCAATAGCCACTTGGAAGTGACATTTCTAAGGAACATTTTCCCTTTCTTTGCCTTGTGCTGTTCCAACCAGCAATAGCTGCAACTGTGAGGAGCAATAGAGCCTCAAGGGGACCATATGCTGCTACTAAGTGGCATTTTCTGTATGTAAATTTAGGAGGTCATCATATAAGAGGTCTCAGATATGTTACTTATTGCTTCTCATCACTTGGATCCCCTGGAGCAGGGGCCCAATCCAGTGTCTATACATCATCCACAGAAGCCTGCTGCCATTCAAGCAGGGCAATGTTTATTTTTGCTTGATTTTGCTTTCTCTTTTCACACATCTTGTCCTCCTTTATCCTGATTTTGCTAACAGATTCTTCAATTAACAAATATTTTTCTGTTGCTACAGCAAACACTTCCTCAAGCATGTGTAAAGTTCAGCACGTAGGAATATTTTGCTGAATCAGGAATTCTTTGCAGTAATATCCCACAGTCTGTGTACAGACAGAAGGCTTGGGTGGGGAATACTCCTAGATGCTGCTACGGGAAAACTGCAAAAAGTTGACCTCTTACTTTGGGGCAAAAAGCTCCTTCTTTAATGTAGTTACTACATTTCTCACAACTAAAAGTTGCCATGACAAAAGTCAGCATGGAAGCTGAATTGTAATGATAGCTTACCAGTCTTTCCTAGTTACTAGGATGGTTGAAAACAAAGCTTGTAGTGCTGAGGATGGCAGTATTGTCCAGACTAAGAGTGCAGAACAGCAAAAAAAATCTTTATGAGAGTCTCCATGACAGAGAGACCAAAGCAAAGACGGAGTGAACACTGATTCTCAGAAGGATTCTGTTCAAGGGAGAAGAACCTTTCCCTTGCCAAGGGTTGAAAAGGATTGTGTCATTTGTTTGTCCAACAAAATAAAATGATATTTTTAGAAACAACAACAAACCATCTACAAACCAGCAATGTGGTACCTGGTAATAACATGAAAATAGGAACTACAACCATCAAGCTCTTATAATGCCTCTGCCTGCCTTCCAACTCTGTCTGCTGGCTGCAGCTCATATGTAAATTGCCTTACACGAGTTTAGGAGCAGTGGCAAACACTTAAGGTGCTCCAAGTGCAATGCTGTAGCCATTTAAGTAGGTGTACAGTAGGGATAAGCAACAGCAAATGCTGCAAGAGTAAGGAGACAACTTCAGTTCTGCTAATGGGTCTCACAAGGCCCTTTTTGTAACAGTTAGGTCTGTCCTGTTCCCCACATTTCACAGAGAAAAACTGAAAAGGGTTAGAAAAGATATCCAGGGTTACTTAAAACTTAGAAATGTCTCCCACTGTAATACATCTCACTCACCCAAGAGCCTCAAGATATATTTAATTAATCTCTATCTGAAGTTAAAAGTTTTCTTGACCATATTTTGCAAAGGTCTGCCCAGGGAAGTGTCAGACAGCCTTTGGGAGCTCAGTTCTTAAAAAATGAAGCTGGACCAGGTTGCTCTCCTAATGAGAGACAAGACCTAGCTAATTAACAGTTTAAATAATATATCTAGGGATATCATGGATCTTCATGTATTTAACATATTGAAGGCTAAGTTGCTTTTTTTCAAATACATAACACAAATAACAGCAATGAACTTCCAAGAGAAGGATTGTGAGATTGGTTCTCTCACTTCTCTTAGGAAGGTGGTCAGCTTAGATCATCAGAATGGTCTCTCTGGCTGCAAAAAATGCAGCTTTCATGTTTCCTCCATCAGGAACGTGGGCAAGTGGAAGATCTAGGGTAGGGATTGTGCAAAGCTTAGTGACCTTGCCACATCCCCACAAAACAAGAGCATCTTAGCTGCACTGCTGTGTCAGGCACATCTTTATTAAGAAGATACCTTCTTATGATCAGCTCTGCTCCCTCTCTCTGTGTAACACAAAATAATCCTTCCTACTCCATTACCTGCTCTCCTCAGGAACATGCTGCAAGATCCCACATGAAAATTGAGAACATCTCCATTACACTGTGGTTTTCTGCACAAGGAGTCTCAGATGTTTGCTACTGACATTTCAAATGCTATGTAAAACCAGAGTGTGGCCTTTTCATTCAGCCTTTAGCTCGAGAGGGGTCACTTTGTTATGGGTATGGAGCCCATGTATTGTTCTGTACAGTTGGATCTTTGGCAGAAACTGAAACTCCACTTTGACAGAGCATGTGCTTAAAACCCTAAGTATCGAACACAATTTCTCATCAGAAGCCTTGGCACTTACCTCACTAATTAACACTTGGAAAACTAATGGCCTCCTGAGTGCTGCCTGTTTAGTAAGTTAGGAATCTTCAAGAAGTATGGAATCCATTCTTCCTTTTTTATTTTTTCCTTGCAACAGTGGGGACTCTTACATATTTTGCTCTTCCAAAAACTCTTCTTTTTTCCCTTATTTATCTCAATGAGCTCTTCTGTATTTTCTCTAACAACTCTAATTTCCAATTTCTCTCAGGTTTCATTTTTTTGCTTAAAACATTTTCCAGCATAAAGTACCTGTTTTTTTGCCTTAGGTCATCTCTAAGTGCTTTAATTTCTTTTCCTATTCTCACAGCAAGTACAAAATTCACCCCTTTTGAAGAAAATAAATGGAGCCCATGGAGATTAAATTATTAGCCCCAGTACATCTGTCACTCAGCAGAAAACTGAGATCAGGGCTTCTAAATCCAAGATTAGGCCCTCACCAGTTGAACAAATCACACCAGATAATTAAGGTCCTCTGAGGTCCCATGTAGTCCTGGTATGGCACATGGCCTTGCCAGATGTTCAGCAAGAATCTTGCAGCTGGAAACATATCTTGGGCTTTTAAAGATGCATTTTCTGAGCTGGCATTCCCCAAGGGTGCAGGCATTTCAGGGCTTCCTGATTATTTTTGCCTTTCTTCGTGTATTGCAGTCCATGTTGCTTTAAACCATGAGTTCACAGGACTTCCAAAGCTGGCAAAAAAAGGCTTGCTTCTGGCCCAAAAAGACTGAAAAAACCAAAAAAAGAATAAAATAAGGCCATTTTATACCAGGAAAAAAAACAACAACGAAATAAGGCCATTTTATTTCTCTCTGCAGAAATGGGCAACAGAAAAGCAAAGTACACATTCAAGCTGTCCAAGTGAGAAGACAATGACTAGAATTATAAAAGGAATTATCAGCAACAGCACACACCGAGAAGCTCCCAAACCATCAGTTACGTGGTCTGACTCAAGATCAAATGCATTGATATTCAAACACAGGAGAGACTTCCATTTACATTCAACAGGGATGACACTTAGCAGCCCTTCTGCTGATGCTCTCAAAGGAGTGTTAGTTGAGATAAAAGAGGTATACTGTGGGACTTAAACAGCAGCTATTACTGTAAGTAGAGAGCAGCCCCGGGGCAGATAACAAAGGGCTGAAGAGACGGTGGACCGGCTGAGGCTGAGAGAAAGAAATAGCTGCAACATGAAAGGAGACTTAAGTTTTCCTTTTGATCTTCTTCAGTAACCTTCGGTATAATTTTGTCTGTTTATGTACCCCAGCCACTGCCACTGCTGCAATGTCTACCAGCCTGGCTGGTTTTCAGGGTTCCACTCTCTAAGTGCTGTTCTGAAGGAGGGGAGGAGTGGCCCCACATTTAAAAAGCAGCACTGGAAAGGTGATGTTATTTCCCTCAGAAGACATGGAGATGCTCAAGTCACACAGGTTCGTGTGACAGAGCCTGGCAATAAAAGGAAGAGTGGTTTGTAGGGGATACTCAAGAGGTAGGATTTAAGAAATTCCGATTACCATAGTGAGATGGTGAGGAATGAAGAGAGAGCACAGATAGGGAATATGGGAGCTTGAGAAGTACATCCATGACCCTGGCTGTGCTAACGTCTTATTTCACATGCTCTTGGTTCATACAGATCCCTTAATAGTGTAAACCTCCTTTCAGACCCTAAAATCATTGGACATAAAGCTGCTTCTTTGCTGTCGAAGATATAATCTTAGAAGTGACCTAAAGAAAGTAGAAAGCCTCATGGACTCACATATTCTGGCACAGAGCCCCATGTGCTGGCCCTTCAGTCCGTAACTTCTCCTCCAGCAAATCCACTGTGCAGACCAAGGAGGATTAAACACAGTTCTGCATCTTTCAAAACCCAGACGGTTTTCAGGAGAAATTATCTGTCACCCTAATCCCTGCAGCTCTGTTTATCTCTGATCAGAAAGGGGAGTGCCAAATTGGCATACTGATTCATGTACCAAAAAAAGAGCGTGCCTATAAGCACAGATCATGATTTGCATACTTATTAGCCTTGACTGCCAGAGAACATTCTGGTTCCTTTGTAAGCACAGAAACAGTAAAAATATGCTAATAGCAGCATATCAAATTTGGGCTTTAGCCAATCTGTCAATATTGAAATTACTTGCCTGTAGTATAGTGGGTAAACAACTCGTTGTATAGGATGATCCGAGGCATGATTTGAACTCGTTGAAATTTAGTCATTTTGTGCCTGAAAAACTCACAGATCAGCAAGTGAAACATAAGCATACATGCAAGACAGATGTCACACTGACTTTCTATTATCTTATTTCTTTGCTGCCTTCTTTTCTGCTTTGGGAAGTGGCTCATTAGAGAGTCTGGGGGTGGGTGATTTCCAGAGAGAATCACTTAAATCACTGTCAGTGTACATCCTCCATATAGACACTATTTCTTCTCCTCCATGTGCAATAAAGACAAAATGTCTCCTGACATAAACTTGATATAAACCCAAGTCATTCTTTTCTTACCATAGACAAATAAAGCTTTTCCCACAGCAATGATCATCAAAACTCATCAAAAGTTAATGATCTTTCCTTAACTCTCCAGAGCTTTCCCATCTCCGAAATCAGCAGAAATAAAAGAACTACAAGGTTACCAGCTGAAGCCACAGCAGGTCTGTGCTATCTTAGCCTTATCCTCTATTTTCTCTGTGTCTTTATGGAGCAAGAAGTTCCTTTTCTTCATCTCTGNTTTTTTTTTTTTTTCAATTATCTGGCATAGTCTATGCTAATTGTCCACAGTTGGTTTCCCTTTCTTTGAGGGCCATTCCAGATAGAAGGAAGAAAGATGATGGTGTAGTTAATGAAATATTTTTGGCTTGACTATCTTTATTCTCAAAGAATGGGACTGAAAGTTCTGTTTCTCTAAGAAGAGCTAAAAATATAACCAGAAAAACAGTAATAATTAAAAAAATACTCAGAAAGATTTCATGATGTTCCAAGACTCCATGGGGATCTTTAGCATATCTTTACACCCACTTTCCCTCTAACTCTTATGAGATGGACCAAAATCTCCCAGTCCCAGCTCTGCAGACCAGGAAAGCCCTTGGATTAGAAGCACCTCTCCACAGCTTGCCATGGAGTCACTTGGGCAGCACGCTGCACTCATTCCAGCTCCACTCACTCTAAGGAACCACTTCATTGATCATTCACTGACCCAAAAATGGGGGTGCCACTGACCTGAAAATAAACTTTTCCAAGCTCTTGGTCTGCTGAATAGCCACATCTGGGTCCTACATGCAAAGCCAAGGAGGGGAACTACAGGAAGAGAAGAGCAGGATGCATTAAGCGGAGAAGCTGGTTGGCAGGCAGAAAGCATTTCCCTTCACAGCGTACATGTGAAAAGTCAGGGACACAAAGAAGCATCTGGAAGGGAAAAGGAAGGTCAGTGTTGACAGAAGAACAACATCTCAGCAATCCCATCCATGATCTAAGGAGCTGCACACATCCACATCCAGACACAGCAGCATATGTCACCTTCTTTTCAAAGAGAAATGTGTGTTTGCCAGAGACAGAAATCATCCAGGTGACAAAGAGAAGCACATCCTGCAATGAATCCCTGTTTTACTGATGAGATCCACAGTATTTAATGCCAACACCTCAACATCTGGGATCCCAGTCATCAACTGGAAAATCTCAGAGCTAAAGACAATGTTCCTAGTCTTAATAGCTGAAAAGAGGAGCATGGAAATGTGTCCCCTCTAAACCTGAAAAGAATTAAATAATGCAGTTTCAAACCTCATGTAAAACCTATTGGCTAGGGCCTCCCATATGTTGTATTCTGAATGAGCCCTGTTTTAAAGACCATCAAGTTTTGCAACTTATAATTGTGCATAATCTCCATTTATTTATATGCCGGGGGAAAGAGCCTTGTTCTCTCTGCTTCTTCCCAGGGGATGATTCTAAGTTTCACAGCCAAGGATGAAAAGTAAATTAACAGGATATTCTATGATTTGCCACACAAAAAGGCAGTGTGCTGATATCTGAAGCACAGCAGGCCCTCCTTGTTCTTCACAGAGATAACTAGGTGGGGTATCTCGAATAGCACAGGGTGGTAATTGTAGAGAAAAGTTAACTTGCTAATAGCAATCACTTTATCTTGTTTGTCAGTGATTAGTTATGTAAATTTGTTCTCCCCTTCAATTCCACACCAGTGCATCAAGGTGACATGCCACATGTGCATAATTACTGCCAGTGTTATTTCCAGACCTTGATCTACAAAATGCAAAGTGCCACTTATTAGGAAGTCCACACAATCAAAGAGGGTTCTTTCATTTCTCTACACATGTTTGCTGCTCTCTTTTGATAGGCACAGCATGCAAGAAGCCAGTGGGAAGCAAACGCAGCATTCACAACGTGGCTTCTCCTTTGTTAATTAACTAAATCAGGTGCATAATATTGTCTGTGTAATTCCTTGAGAGTCCAGGACATTGCTGCTCTTACAACACAGGGAAGTGCTGCTTTTTCCAAGTCTATAAGAAAATAAACATTAAAAGGGATGATAAAAAAATATATTTATTTATTTATTGCTTACATGGCACTTCACAGGCAAATGATATGAGAATCTCAACACCCAAGGAATTCATAATCTACACAGGCCAGATTCAAGCCGTGTCACTCTTTACTGCCTGTGTCACCCCCCAGAGTTTGGGTCAATTCAACAGAAGTAACAGCATCAGGATCTGGCTTTAATTAAAGAAAACTTTAGAGACTAATAACCAAGACTAAATAAAAAAGCTGCAGCCTCAGCCCTAACTCATTTAAAAAGGAATGAAAAAAAAAAAAAAAAAGAAAGGAAAAAAGAAAAGAGGCAAAACCACCAAAGAGCTTCCAGCTGCAGCCATGTTTTAGTGCTTGATATGCAGAGTCGTCGTGGCTGGGACAGACTTGCAGAGTCAGACAGTCAGTTCTGTGCCCACCATGTCTAGCTATAATAAAACTGAGCTGCTAATGACTTAAAAGCTCCAATTAGCATATATTGCTGAAGAAATGCATGCCATTTGCTGATACTCAGTGACAGGAGTGAGAATCCCATCCAGCTCACTGAAGGAGATGGATTTCATCCCAAACCATTCTTGTGTTCGCTCTCCAGACCTTTGTCTCCTCATGTACCAGCAGCTCCCACTTCCAGAATCCAGAAACCAGGCAACACCAATCCCTGCTCCTCCCTGTCCCAGCAACCCAGAGGGACCATGCTTGACCTTGTGCAGCAAGGTTTGCCAGTGGGAACACAGTCTGTGGGATGAGGTGCTGGAGACCAGCAGCCGCTGCTGCTGCGTTATGCAAGGATCCAAATTCCAGCTGGGATCTGCTTGAGCAAGGCGAGCAGGAGAAGGCAGCTGAACCCATAAGGTAGTGACTGCTTCGACTGGACCAAGTTCAGCTGCACATCTGTTTCAAGACAGAAAGAGCTTCTTTGGAAAAGTTGCCCAACATTAGGATTGTTTGCTGAAGCAGTTCACCTCAGTGGTACATGTGGCTGCTGGGGAAATCCGTTCTAATTTGATTTTAAAAATACTGTGTGCAGAGAGGATCAGGGACCAGCACCACACCACACTGCAGTGTTAGAAAGGAAGAAAAATTCGTGTGATAATAATAATATTAATGCATTATTAGTCTAAGCACAAATGCAGCCTCACAGACTAAGTGATCTTTCTTGGAAAAGGGCTAAGTATAAAGATAGAGGAGAGCCAGGGGAAGGGGTGATAGCTTATTTAAGAAAGCACAGGATATGCTGTGTCCTAGACCAGGCAGTCCCAGGCATGCCTGAGTCTCTTAATGCTTTTATTTACAGGAAAAAAACACTGAAGAGGAAAGAAAGTGCTATTTCTTGAAGGAGGCAAATGAGGCATGGTGCAGCTGACTGATCCCCATCACTGATACCACCTGCCAAGGAAGGATCCAGAGGTAAGATATGAAAGTGTTTTGCTAAAACAAACACACAGGGCCATGTGGCTTCCAGCTGCTCAGTGAAGTACCCAGTTTGGTGCTGAGAGGGACAACAGGCTGGTACCTAGTGAAATTAATGCTTCATTATAAGAATGAAAACAATAAAGCTTCCTTTCCAATAGGAAGAGACCCTGTTGTGTCCATTTTTACAACCTCTGGCTGGTTAATCTCTGTTGGACTCTCTGGGCTTTGTGATCCTTTCTGTAAGTACGCAGCTGTACCCACAGTGTCCCCCTTTTCCTTGGTAAGGGCAGGAAGAAAAGCATTCCTCCTTCCCAAGCAGCCCCAGAGCATTTGCTCTATTCTGGGCCAAAGCAAGAGGCTGCTGCCCTCCCAGACCAGCCCAGGCAGTGCTCAGCAGTGCCTGGCCACATGTCCTCCTCTCAGATGCTATTTTGGGGCCTGCCATAATAGCTGGCTTTACCCACTTCTCAGTCTCTGTGGTCAGCCTCATGCTGAGGGGTTTGTCAGCCCTAAAGGATCAAGCTGTTCGCTATTTCCTCTGGAGCTGGAAGGAAAGGATGGATAATCTGGCCCAGTCTGTGTGATGCAACTTTTAAATGTGCAGGAACCTCACACATCCCAAATTTTTCCTGGTCTGTGGTGAGACCTGGTCGTGCTCTCAGGAAAACCTGTTGTACCTTTGAAGCCAATAAATTGGCTCCAGATTCACACTGGCCTGAGATGCTTCTGGGAAAAAACAAAGGGAAAGCACTGCAAGGTGCTCCACAAGACAATTTAATCTGAGCATCTCAATGAAAAGAAATCCCATTCCAGGCATGATCCAGTAATGCTGGGGCAAAGCAGTTGGCTCCCCACAGCTCTGCCCAGCTGGGCAGATACAGCATCTTGAGCTGTGTGTGATCACCAATGGAGAAAATGCCCCTCTCTCTTGTCCCCTCTCGCTGCTCTGCCAGCATCCCCCTCTCTGGAGCTGTGGCTGAAGGAGGAGGAGGCTGCCCCTGTCAGGAGCTGCAGGGATGGGGGGTGCAGGGCAGCAGGGCAGGGTCTGTGTGGGCAGCTCTTGACCCCATGCTTTGCCTCTCTTTTCCTGATCAGGGAACTGGGGAATGGAGGGCAAAGAGCAAACAGGACTGAGGCCAGAGGCCTCAGCAAAGGAGTCACCTTGCTCTTACAGACCAATTCAATTAGAAACACCTTAATGGAGACTCGCTTCAGAGCTCCCACTCAGCCCTGCAGGACTCAAAAATATACAGGACTTGCTGCCACCTTACAAGTCAGGGGTCTTCACCCTGGTCCCCTGCAAAAAACAAGGGCAGGTTTAATAACCCACTTGGAAAGACAGCAAACCTTTGCTCTGACCTGGCACACCTTCTAACCCCAATTCTACTCAATCCTTAATAACAGAACTAATTGAAATATCAGGAGATGATCAGAGTCCTGATGGATAAAGCAAAAAAAATGCCCCTGCTTTTAGATGTTTACTTCTTCTTCCCCTGTGTGTATCATCAGAGAAATATATACATGTTTGCAAGCTTTGGAGAGTGTGTGCTTTTCCCTGTTTAAAGGCCTATAAAAATACTCCAGTCAAGGTGAGAATGTCTTGGAGAAGTGGGTAATTTTTGCCTTTTGAATATATTCTTGTGTTTTCCAAAAGATCTTATTAGGCCTCAATATAAAAAAAAAAACCACAAAAAACCAAACCTCCAAAAAACCAAACCAAACCAAAAAACCTAAAAACAAAACCAAAAGAACAAAACAACCGCTAATCAGCTTAAGGTGGTTTGATAGCAAGCAAAACCAAGCAAGAGCTGAGAAAACTGTCTTGTCCAAACTTTTTTCACCCTTTTCCAGTCAAATGGCTTCCTTGTACTCTGCACAGTGCTTGCAGACAAAGTTGCAGTATTATTAGTAAGGTTTATTATAGCATCTTGCCTTGAATGGCAGCAGCAGAGGAATCCCCACTGGGTGACCCAGGGTGCAAATGAATGTAGGAGCTGTGTGATTCATTGTACACAGCTCAGTGTGAAATATTCACAGCAAACTGTTTGGCTGGGGAAGAACTGGGCCTCTTTCTGTCTTAGGGCAGCTAAGACAGAACACCTCTGATCTTTATGGCATTTCCCGGGGTTGAATTGTGCTTCAGGACCCTGTTTCCCAAACATATTTTTACCTTTTAGAAGTGTTTGTACAGTGAGACTGCCTAACACCCCAACCTTTTAACTGAAGTGCTTAAAAAGGAAGATAGGTCAGGTAGAGCTATTTCTGCTCCTCAGCTGCACATTCAAGTACTTCTGGGACATGGAGTACACAGAATAATAAAACCATAGAATGGTTTGAGTTGGAAGGGGCCTTTAAGGTCATCTCATTGCACCCCCCACCAGACCAGGTTGCTCAAAGCCCCATCCAACTTGGCTTTGAACACTCCTAGGGATGGAGCAGCCACAGCTTCTCTGGGCAACATTTAGAGCATTCATTCATGTGAATGAATTTTCAAATAATTTTCTGAGAATATTAAAATGTTTCCCTTTGTTGTGTCCTCAGAAGTGATTTCAAACTGGGTTGACTGTACTTCTCTGACAGACAGAGCTTGCACCAAATCTGCTGCATTCACTCAGAACTAAAGTCAGTCATTTCATTGCTTAAAAAGTCAGTGATTATTTAATCACTAAGTTGATGTATCAGTGAACTCTAATTGTTGTCACTTCAGTTTAAAAACAGAAGGCTCAGGTAAAGGGTAGAGACCAATCACCTTGTCAAGGCTGAGGTGCCTCTGGGTATGAGCCACAAGAATGAATTTTAAGAACCTCTGAAATCTTAGTGTCAAACCCAACAGTGTTTGGTTTTAATAAAACAGCTACTTCCAGAAAACAGCAGCAAGAAAGAAGGATTTTCAAGATAGAATTTTGATCTTACTGACACTAGTTCCAGAGTTAGCTTCTCAGTCCTCTTCTGAACATGGCAACAAGACCCTTTCCAAGGGAACTGTGTGCACTTTAGAGCTGATTCTAAAACATGTCTGAAGAACTGAGCGTGGGTAGGACATACCAGTGAGGGAGGGGAAAGGAAAATAAAAAGGAGTAAATTTGAAGGAAAATAGAACAAGGCAAAAAAATATCATGGAAAGAAAGGTCCTGCCTTTCACAAAGCTGATCTGGCAAAGGTTATCGGAGGATAGAGAAAAACAGGTTATTACAGCCAGCCAGGTAAGGTAATGCATACATGAGTTTGAGAGGATCTGTCCCCACACTGTTGTCCACAGGGAGTTAACAGAGGTCTAGGAGTCACTGGTGCTTTAGCCCTTTGGTTGAGGCTATGGAGTCTGCCCAGGAGCTCACAAGCTGGCTGGGAGGAGGAGGGAAAAAAAAATCCCTGTAGCAGAGTAATTGAGGGAAGGACCTCAACCAGTTGTAAGAACCAGAACACAGGATTATGTGGCTGATTATGATTATATTTATTGCCAATACAGTATCTAAATAACAACTCTATCATCTATTACAATGAATTGTCATATAATCAGGTCATGGTGCTTCCTGAATCATGATCTTCAGTGAGACTTCCTTCCTCTCTGAACTACCCAGAGAAGTCTCAGTGCAGCCTAGTACCCTTAGTCTCACATTTGACCACATTCCATGTCAAAAATGTTATAATATAAGCAAATTTGGCTAGAAAAAGACACATTTGCATCTTTGGCCTTGCAGAATTCACAATTACAAAGTACCTATGGAGCTACTTTACCATTTTATCTCTGTGTTTGACCAGATCTTTGTGCTTTTACTCAGCTGTATATGGAGTGGGGTGAGAGGGAGGGATCCACACCAAATTTGCCTGCAACCTTGCAAGACCAGTTTGCCCAGCTGACCCAGTCTCCAGCAGCATTTTATTCCCTTTTGCAGGCCAATATGCACTCAAGTCAATTACAAACAGCTCAGCTTCCCCTCCTCTGGAATTCATTTATTATAGGAGCATCCAAACACATCCTCCTGCAACACCCACCTGGTACTCTTAGGACCAATCACATGGCCCATCATAGACTTTAGAAAGGAAGAAGAGTGTGTGTGGGGGAGGGAAGGAAACATGCATGAGAAGAAAGATGTGATTTGGTTTCACTGCCATCATAATATCTCAGAAGACGAGGAAAGTAAGCTGGATGTGTGTGGGGCAAGATGTTGGTGATGAGAGGTAGTACCTATCCACTGAGGGCTTTTCGTGTCACTGATCATTTCAGGCTTTGTTGTGAAAAAAATGGAGAAAATTGCTGAGTGTGTGACTGCTCTCCTTGCAAAGGCTTCTGCTTAAGTGGCACCTCTGCTTCCTGCCACCTGTAATCGTAAAGGACACACCAAGGATTGTGAAGTAACACTACCCCATCCTAAAAAACACTAGGGGCAAGCCCAGGGGCACTAATTACTGAGAAACATACCCCTAAACTCACACACAACTGTGTTGCAGTGAGTTTATTTTTCCCTTACATGAATGGGACAGGACTGCTGGGGGACATTTCTTGAGCTTTTATTGCAGCATCACTCTCATTGCTTGGTTGAGACAATGGGAAGATGGCAACAGCTCACATCTCACCAACAGCAGCCAGAGATTTCTTTGTTATAGAACATTTGGAAAACTTTTCAGCCAATAGCATATTGCCAAAGCTTACAGAGAGTTGTTCTAGCCAGTCACTAAAAGCACACGTACACCTGCTTCACACAATGCTTTCTTGTATGCTTTCTGTTAATACACAATACTTCATTATTAAGCTTAAAACCTTCTGCTATCTTGCTAAGCATATTTTTCTGCAGTCTTTAAGGTCTATCTTAACCAAGCCTAAGGCTCAAGCTATTGTTTCATGTCCTTGCTTGCTATACTATTGTAACTTTTCTACTTTCAGACCTTGCAGCTGCAGCTTAGCTCTAAGTTTTCTGCTTTTTTGTTTCTGAGGCCTATTTTTATACTTTCTGGAAGTCTTCTTACCTTTATTAATTCCCATGAACAACCACCTTTCTGTACCCACTGCAGTGTCCCAAAAACACAGCACAGCACCCTGGAGACATTCAGTCTGTGGAGGGACCCTTCTCCTAAAGTGGCCTTAACTGGATCAGCCCGAGGGGAAAAATTTTGGGGTCCCAGAGATGCTCCTGAGCAGGTTCTGCGCTTCCTCCTGATCACACTGCATTCAAGACGCATGGACCAGACTCTTGCTGTCTCTGTGAGAGACACCAGCAGGAACAAAGCCATGCCCACCACATTCCTTTCCTTTATGGAGAAATGGATGCTCAAGTTGCCCATAATTTCCATGTAGGCAGGTCAGACATTGCAGTGGTTGTTTTCCTTGCCTATCAGGTAAGACCACATAAAATTAGTTATATTTCCCTATACTGCAAATCATTCAAGAATGAGACCAAAGCAAGAATGACATCCTAGTGGCAGAGGAGAACATCCAGACAATCCTTTCTTTTTCTGTGTGACCTCCCTGTCAGCTGTACTGCAAATACTTGTCTCAGGTTGAAGTGCTCCATTTCCTTCCTAAAATCTCTTTCTTGTGCTAGTAATCAGGGCAATATAAAATGTTCCTTTTAGACCATCTGGAAGCCACAGGAAACATCAATTAACTGCATATATTTGAATCATAAGTACATTAGGCTAGAAATTTCTACATATTCTAAAAATGAAATCCTATAAAGATTTTAAGCTGTGCAATATTTAATCAAGTGGTGGCCCCAGAGTGTGGGGAGCAGAATCATGTCCCTGGGCCATGGAGCAGGGTTTGCCACAAACCCACACAAGCCAGTCCCCATCAGCAGTGCATCTATAAAGTTTCCTTCACATAGTGAGCTCCCTGTCTAGCTGGTGCAGCCACATCACAAGCATTTCATTTATAGCCTCTTTTGAAATGCTGAAGATTTTTTTGGGTGGCTCCAGCTGAGCTGCTGAAAAATAAAGGAAGTGTGCTCCCTACTGTCTGGAAAAGCTCTCGCTGGAGCCTGCCAGTTTGATTAAAGCACATTGGCCTAAAATACCAGCAACAGTTTAAAATGTAAGCCAAGCCCTTTCTGTGTGCCCTGCAACACATGAGGATGTCTGTGTGCATCAGAGCCCAGCTCTCAGTTGCAGCCAGCCCTGCCACAGCCAGCAGCAGCCCTCGGGAGGCCTCACTTTGCAGTGGGAAGGTGAAGATGAAGGAAGTATGCCATTCCCACCCTTCCTGTGGGGAACATTGGCTTTAGCTTTGCCTGGTGACCTCGAGCAAGTCACCACACCTCGCTTTGCCCTCCCCTGTGGCCAAAGCAGGATTTGAACACTGTTAGTTGAGCACAATTCCACGATCACTCCTGGAACTCTGACTGTGAGCTGACTGCTCTAAGAGCAGAGGGGTTTCTCTGCCAGCAAGAGCAGCACAGCACCCAGCACATGAGTTACTGCTTGCAGAATTCCCTGGGTCTCTGGAGAGCAGGAGGGAGCGACAAGGGAGGGGCTGACCATTCCACCACCACCTCCCTGGAACAGCCTTCCGAGTTCTGTTCTGACAGACACCAAAATGGAGGCTGGGTTCGCTGTGTTGTGCCCAATTCACCTGACAGTTCAAAGGTGGGGTGAAAAGTCACCTCTGTTTGCATTTCATTTCACTTGGGGGCAAGCCACAAGAAACTCCAGCTACTGCTATGAAAGTGTGTGATGGAGAAGGAGCTGGCTAAGGGGATGTGGCAATGGCTGCTGTTAAGGTGAGAAATATGTCAGAGAACAGCTGTTGATGGAGCTCATCAGAGGTGATAATGAGTAATATTAGCATTAGTGAGCTGAAATAAATATTAAGGGCATATTAATGGCATTTTTGATGACACAAAGGTTGGAGGCATCATCCATGGAGAAAAGAATTAGGGAGGCAGTATGAGAAAAACTGAGTGAGTTTAAGGAACTGGAGTATTAATAAAAATACGATGAAATTCACAGTACGTAATTCACAGTACAATGTTCAGGGTCTCTCAATGAGGAACTGATGACAAAACCTTTTCTATAAGCTGTGAACTCATCTGCTAGAATTGAGTGAGGCAGATAAAGACCTGTGCATATGAGGTTATTATGGGATGATTACATGCTGCCAATGTGATGTAGCTGTGTAAAAAGAAAATGTGGTCTTAAGCGGTGTCAGGAGAGACACTGACTGTTGTACAAACTGACAGTAAAACGTCACCGCCGTGGAATGCAACAGACCCTGATGGAGACAGATGAACCGCGCTGGGAACGATGCAGCGATCGCGGGGGAGGCGAGAGCGCTCGAAGGGGAGGCTCCGAGCGTTTTCCAGCGCACAGCCGGGTGCCGTGCGGCTCCCTCTGGGCATAACCCACACCAGCCACGGACGGGACCTGCTTAGGTCCACTCCCAGTGCTGTTCCAAGAGAGGACGGGAGCCAAACCCGCAGTGAAGTGAAGCTGGAAGTCAGGGGGTCGGAGCGCTGGGAAGGAGCCGGCGGCAGCGGCGGAGGAAAGGCGATGCTGGAGTGCCACCGCCTGTCCCTGCGCTGCATCGCACGGAGCGCGGCACCGAACGGGAGCGCTCCATCGGCTGGGAAAGAACCCGGGTGTGTCCGGGGAAAGCGGGGCCGCAGGTCCTGCCTCTCACCTGGGAGCGCAGCTGGATGTGCGGCTGTCCCAGGACACGCAGAGGGGACACGGGGACACCGCAAGAGGGACTCTTGCAGCTGGCCTCTGCTGGCAGCTGGAAGAACCTGTATCGTGTTCTGAATAAATCAGAGAGAAATAATGGCAAAATAGCCACA
>VZTB01006092.1:0-53704 GCA_013397245.1 Thryothorus ludovicianus | reverse complement strand
GAAGGGAAGGGAAGGGAAGGGAAGGGAAGGGAAGGGAAGGGAAGGCCATTCTATCTCTAACATCAATTTCACCATGCACTGACTGGTTTGCAGCAGACCGTCACACACTAGACCGTGTTTTGCTCTGAGAGTGGGGATGGCACAGATCAAGTGTCTTTCTGACACTCATCCCTTTGGTTGTTATCTCACACAAAGCTTTGTTTTAAAGAAAAACTGCAAACATTTTCACTTCCAGTACATGCTTCGGCTCATTAATCCTCAGCAGTATTGATTTTCTGTAATGTTTTTTTCAGTTAATTGTACCAAATTGAGAGGAGCTGCCAAGGCTGCAGTGCTGATACATGTCTCCCCAACCACACACCTCAGGAGAGGATGGAAGGTCCCTTTTTTAGCTACTAAGTGTAGCTGTAACACAGCTCAAAACCAGCTGTCTCTGTTTTGTATTTGCAAATGTTTTTCAATGTAGGTTGATGTTAGGGCCTGCCAGCATCTGCAGCAATGCTGCCAGCAGCTTATTAACAGGCCAATTGCCAATTGCTCAACATTGTCATATTACACCAGAGCCTAAAAGTCTCTGCAATCAAAGCATCCATTTTCAACATCCTTTGCATATATTTATGATATTTTCTTCTTATAAAGTGCCCTGCTTTTTCTCTGTTAAATACTCTGTCAACCATTTGGTGAAGAAAAGCATTAAGAAAAGACCACACTGTCACTCAATACCACATTTCTGAAAGCAAACCCATATGTGATGGATCCTTAGCTAGCACTGTCTCCGAGCTGGTGTGTCAGGAGTGCCCATCCCAGGCAAGGAGATGAAACCCTTGAGACCCCAGGTGCTGTCCTGCTGCATACAGCACTGAGAGCCCTGGGAAGATGAAGTGGAAGAGTGGGGGAATATGTCCCTCCTCAAAAAATTCATTGAAAGCCTGGAATGCAGAAAAGTTCCCAACAGCATGCAGGACCAGGCCAAAACAGGTGTGTGAGGCTGTCCTGCAGTGGGCAGTCAGTGGCAGGAGCAGTGGAAGTGCTGGGACACATCTGGATGCATTTGGTACCTTGAGTGCCCCAGCCCTCACTGCAGCTGGGGAGTGTTTTCAGAGCTATTTTCAGAGCAGAAGTTCTGCCCAGCAAGGCTGCAGGAGAGAAGGGACAGCATTTCTCATCCTTTGCTCGGCAGTCATGGCCAGGACTGATGTTGGAAGCTTCTGTGTCCCTCTGAGCGCAGCCAGTGCCTCTACTCCTGCCTGTCCACCATCCCTGATTCTGCTTCTCCTGACCTCTGCAGCCCCTCCTGCCCTGCCCTCTGGGACAAAGGCTGCACAAGCTCCTGGGCAGAGTTTTGATGCTCATGTCAAAAAGTGCCATTTAGAAAAAAAAAAACAAACCACAAAACCAAAGACCCCATGAAGTGGCCACTTCTTGCTGACAGCACTAAACTCCCTGAGTGTGAGAGGACACCCAGGACTTTCAGTGTGTCATCACAGCATGGTATCCTTGCTGCCAAACCCCCATCACTGCCCATGGCACCACGCCCATCTCTGCACTGGGAGGTGAGGGAGAACAGCCCTGGTGACCTGAGGGAAGGAAGGCCTGAATATCTGCAGAAGAACAGCCCTGATGACCTGACAGGAGGGAGGGCTGCTTGTCTCCAGAAGCAGCATGTGCCCCCCTTAGACATTAATTAAACATTGCCTCCTGTGCCGTGTGCCACAGATAATTGCCCTTAATTTCACATGCTTATGCAAAGGAGAAGTAATAACTCCAGTGCCTTTGTTACCTGCCAAGGGCCTCATTGCTGCCAGGGCGTGCAGCCTGGACAGGTGGCTGTGGTGCACCATGGCAGTACACTCTGACAGACCCCACTCTGCACACCCTTCCCTTTCCCCAGGGGCCCTGGGGACATTTGGGGACTGATGGTGTCAAACCATCCTCCATGAGAGCCCTGAGCTCCTGCTGGGACATCAGCCCCAGAAAGAAGGCAAGGGTTTGCCACCTGGGAGCAGGATGTTTTCAGCCAGAGAGCTTTCTCCAAAGCATTCAAACAGGACCACCTTTGGTGGGGGGGAAGAGGGCTGGAGGACATCCCTTCCAAGGATGTGTGCCAAGTCCATGAAGAAAGTGCTCCACACATTTGTTTGTAGTGTTGAAGGTGTAAGAGACCACACAGCAACTCACATGGGTCCCACATAAGAGAGTTTATACACTCTGGTTTATACAAACCAGAAATGAGATAAATTCAGATTATCCACACTCCTTAAATCCTTTTCTCCATCTGTTGCTCACCTTTTACACCAAACCATCCCCTCTACCCTACTAGGCATTCCTGTTGAACCCTTCCCTTCACAGCAGCTCTGTGCTGTTTTCCAGTTTTTACTTTGCCTGTCAATCTGCTTTCTGTTCCCTCACCTCTTCATTCGTGACAGTTCAGGTCATGACAGCCCTGAACAAAATGTGTGAGCCTTGAATGATGGTCTAGCCTCAGAATGGGTCAGGAAACAGGAAGCTAGAGATGTTCCACAGGTAATTTTCTCAAGCTTAGTTTCTCTGCCTAAGCTAGAACAACCATTCATTGCTACACTCCTGGCTGAATCTGAGTCTGAATGACATCTCAAGGATACAGAGATCCTTCCCTGCAGACTCTCCTAACCCCCCTCTTGCTTGTGATGGCTCAGGAAGTTCCTGAGCCAGAAGTGGCTTCTTTGTGGTAGGAATCAACTGCCAGGCACTGTCATTTATTTGCTAAGGCTGTGAGAGAGTAGGCAAAGAGGTTAAAAACACAGTGAAATACTCTTTAAAATTATTTTAATGTCTTTTTTTCTGAAGGTGTACCATGTTGTGCTTGTTAGGAGATAATTGGGTCTTACCTTCCACAGATAGCAGCAAAAATCTCAATCACAAGGTGAAGCAACACACAGAAATTGGCAGCCAGACATGTTTACTACAGAAAGAATCCAGTAGTGCAATATCTGGTCAAAGAATTGAGATCTTTCTGCAGCCTATGTTTAAAGCTCAGCCCAAGTTGCTGAGATCTGTGGCTCTGATCCAGCAAAGCACATATTTATCTCTCAGCATGCCAGTAATCCCATTCACTTCATTTGTACCACTTACACACTTCAAGATAAACAAATATTTGTGTGACTTGTCAGATGTGGCTCTCACTGAGCCAGAAGGAAAGAGAGGTGATTATGCAGTTCCATGGGGAAGAATGTTTTGAGACATTTTTTTCTTCTTCATCCTAGCAAGGGATGCTATATGAATTAGAGCCCTAGTAAATGCTCAGTTTCATAGTTACTGCTACTGAGTCTGCTTTGGCTGATAGTGACAGGAGTCTTAAGGGATTGTCTTTTTTTATTTTTATTTTTTTAATGTTTGTACTATTATGTTTCTTTTAGTTAAACAAATCTCAGACCTGGGAGAAGTCTTCATGGGTGCTTTTCATAGCATTCTGTCACTCCTCTAATTAAGTAAGCCCCCTTCCTGAGCTCTGTAAGAATATGCTGAACTGGTCCTTGTAAAATGAGGATTTTTTTATGCCTTAATATAGGTGCCAGTGTTCATACAGCTGTAGCTGGTGTGTGTGTGTTTATGCAGATAAGTATTTTGAGCAGGGAGAAGCCTCTGTTGGCTGCACACTTGATCTCCCTGCTGAAATGAATGATGTGAAGTACTGTAAGACACATTATTCCCATTCTTGCCCCAGGCTGAGAGTGCCAACGCTCACATTTCAGGGAGACCACTTGACCCATCTCCACTTACGATGTGCACACAAAATACACTTCATGATTTTACTACAGAGTGTGGGATTTGCCTCCATGGGTCAGCCTATCATCTTTCATAAATTCCAAAAAGAACGACACCTTCTGGGCAGCAGCCAAAATAAGGACTGCTGGGGAATCTGATATTTGTTTCTTGTTTGTATCAGGAGGAGTCAAGCCATGATAGATCTCCTATCACTTCACTCAAGTTTCTTGCTCTGGGTTATGGGATGAGAAGCCAGTTGCTCCAGAGTTGTGTGAACTTGTAGAAGCCAGTAAACTCACAACACATGAGAATAAAGAGTTATTAAAAATCTCCTTCCTCAATTGGTCTTTGTGTTTAAAACTGAACATTATCTCTTTTACCTTCCTGTTTTCTCATTTCAGGGAAAACAAACAAAAATACATAAACACAGATTTTAGTATGTTTTGCATTCACTCTGTGTGACAAAGTTCATTTCAGAAGCTTGTTGGGATCTCCTGACTTCTGTTTCTTCTGGAAAAGCTCTTTACATTCTTTGCAATTTGCAGTTTTTCTCCATAGCTACACCATTTCTTGATGTTTGTCCTCAAAGATTAAGGAAGAATGCAAGACAGCTATATCCTGATAATAGCTTTGCTATCAGCTGCAGCTGCAGCTGGTATAATAAGTGATTTCTTCTGGGGTACATAAGTTAATTTTTTTCCAAGAGCTCAACGATGTACAGTTAAATTTGTGGTTTAATGAGACAGAGAAATGTCATATCATTCCCATGAATTAGAAAGGTACAATGTACTTCCCAATGGGCCAAGTCAGACTCATCAAATTTTAAATTAACCACCATTATAGTTCAGAAATTATCACAGATTATTCTTCCAAGACCTGTTAAAATGAAAATTTAAAAGATCACATAAGTAATGCCATGTGCACAGTTTTAACTCCCAAATTTTAGACCAATAGAAGGCCTTGGATAGAATCTAAATAGGCACATGGGGCATAAGTGAAATGCAAAACCCCAATCACTGTAAAGGGAGCCAAAATTCCAGTTAAAGCTTTGACACTTTGATCTGTATAAAAAAACCTCTCATTTTAACCACAATTTTTTCCATTTATTTATGGTCCAGCCTAAGTGTCTTATATAACCTGGGCTGCTCTCTTACTCAAACACGGCTAATTGCTCTAATCGTGCCAAGTTCCTGATTCAAGAATGTCTGGTACAGTAAGTACCACAGGCCAATCCTACAGTACATGAAAGCTATTTTTACCAACCTGAAACTTCTGATCAAATGAAATTTTGCTTATACAATACCTTCCGTGCTAATTTTAAAAAAATTATGACCGTCGACATAGACAGCATAATTGCAATATTAACTGCCAAAGTGGGCAAGAAGAAGGGTCATTTCATGGAAATTTGTTTGCATTACTCACACTTTAATTTCTTCTCCATTTCTTCTAAGAGCTGTATTAATCTATTGTTAGTCTTCAGATCTCTTAAACACTCTCTGCAATGCTTTTTTTCAAAGGCAGCCCTCTATCAGTATAATTCAGTTTACGCTAATTATTACAAAAAAATCTGTGGACAATTTTTAGCTCTTTTCATAGTTGGATAGATATTATCTTCACACATTGAAAAACTAAGTCTCTGGTATTCCTTTTTGTCTGCCTTGCTTTGCTTTAATCTACAATCTTTCCACACGTACAATATGGGTTTTAGCTGCCAAAACCATAATTATTTCAGGAACAGCAAGGGTTAAGTAGTGAATACTACGAGAGGAAATTTAACCTAGAGATTTCTTCCTTGACATCCCACCAGCCTCCGCTTTTCACATGAACTTCTCTCCTGTTATCCCAACATTACCCATGTCTGACCTGTTCCCACCCCAGACTCCCTCAGCAGGTAGTTTCCACTACGACCTGGGCAATTTGTGGGCTCTGCAACCACCCCACGAAGGAGAGAGTGAGTCAGCCTAGAAGCATCCGAGGGAAAATTAATCTTTTAAGATATGGCACTTAAAAAAGGATAGATATGGGTTATCTGAATCATAGGTTATACTTATAAAAATACGGCATCAAAGAAGCTCCCTTAACAAACATTCTCTCCACCTCTGCTTGTACCCTTTATCTGACTGAGGAGCAGATTAAGCTGGAACAAGGAGAGGTGTTAGCACAACACTGAGCACCTCTGAACCACCGAAACCCCCGGGGACCACCGCAGTGTGAATCCTCAGCAGCAAAAATTCCAGATTAGATGTGCTCTGTTGCCCCTTTCAGAGTCTGCATGGATCTTCAATACTCTCTTCAGCTCTCTCAGACAGAAAATTCCCCAGAGCAGATCTGTAGTGGTGTTGTGTGGATCAGCTTTCTTCACGTTAATGGAGATTAGGCACGTAGGAATAATCAAACCTCCCAGGTTACTTATTCCATTCCCTTGCCATTGCTGCTAACCTTAGCATCCAATCACCAACACAATCTGTTTTAAGAGCACTTATCTCATTCGTGAGAATATTCCAATACTTTGAACAAGTTAGGTTTTTTAAATTTTTATTTTATGAATTTCCACTATCTCAATTTTTCCTTTTTGAGACATCCTGTACATGCAGATTATGGTTTCTTAAAATGCTTTCCAACTGCCTTTTTTTTTTTTTTTAATTTAGGAAACATTATCCCTAGCCCTTTAATTAACCACACTGCCCATCTGCTCCAAGCTCTCATCAAATAACACCATTCTCAGGGCTGTGCTCTTCATCTAGTGTTCAGAGCTATCACACTATCTGGCCTCCACGATAGCCAGCCTGCTGTTCCAGGCCAAGGAATCATCTCTGCTTCCATTCCCATGACTCTGTTACTCTCAGGCACTGTGCTATTAAAAGTCTGCATTCTCCAGTGAATCATTATTCCTGAGCACAGGCAGGATGCAGCCTGGTCCTCAGGACCCTTTCCAGGAGCAGAGACAGGCAGTGTTAGTGTGAGTCAGTAGATGGCTCCATTGCAAGCCATTGCAGCAGTTTTTGGGTCTCTGTGTGTGTCTGTGTGGGATGATCTTTTAGTCCTGAATCTTTCTTTTTGTGAAGTAGGTTCATATCCAAATCCATCTCTCCTCTGAATGTGTCCGCTGTAGGTAGACTGTCCAAAGAATAGAGCTCATCACACCCAAGGAAAATCAAAAATGTCAAAACACGACAATCCCCATATTCCCCAGGCCCTTTTCAGTCAAATGCTAAGAGAAAGTGCTGTGACACCCTTGCGTATTAAGTCATCAGAATGACAAAGTTAATTACCTCCATCTTCCCTCAGTTTGTCCTTGCTGATGCTGCCTGGAGTTTGGAGGTGCCCAGAGAGGTCACAGCTTTTTAGTAGCACACTAGAGACACTGATCTGTGTTGCACAATATAATTTTTAATTGCACTTAACTATAAGAATGGCCATAGTGGGTTAGATTAATTGCCCATATTGTCCAACATACTGTTTCCAACAGCAACCAACAGTGAATGCCTAAGGAGAACTATAGGAACATGTCAAGGAACTATGACATACCCTGAGTAATTGCAGCTCTCAGCCATTCCTGCTCCAGGGACATTCTAAATTGGAGTAGTCTTTATCTATTCAGTAACCTTCAACAGATTTTTCTTGTATGACCTTGTTCAGCTTCTTCTTTCCCCCATTTAAGGCTTTTCCATTAAAAGCACCCCACAAGAAGCATTCTACAAGAACACCTCTACATGTGTTAGAAGTTCTACAGCTCATCTACACCATCTGTAGTGTGCCTCTTTTCATTTGTACAGAGCCTTTCTCTGCCATCTTCATAAACCATCTCTAGCTCCTGGGTAAGAGGATTGAGTGAACAGGCAGGCTCTGCTCCCCTTCTTTGTGTATTTCCCCATCTAAGAGGTTTGTGTTGCATTTTGTTCAGTCCATGTACTTTCTGCCCATGTTCACATCACAGGTCCAGTATCAGGGCTGGAGATACACTCTGGCCAGGAAATTCACATCTCTGTGTGCCTTGCTCAATTCCCACAGCTCAAAACTCAGGATATTCTACAGCTGTGCCAAGAGACTGAGGAGAACTGTGGTACAGTTCATGACATGGATTATAAACCCATTGCTGCCAGCACCACTGCACTGTTTAACCCTAATAATGGTTTCCCTCTCCATTTTCTGCCTTTAGCAACAGTTCAATTTGATTTTGGCCCATGAGTAAGAGCAATTCTCACCACAAACTGGAACCAGGCCTCAGACTGTGTTTCTTGTCAGCCCAAAATGACATTCAGTGCCATTACAGGCAGTTTTAATGGTAGTTCCTGCTGAGTAATCATGGGCACCAGGCACTTTGTACCTTTGGAAATATCTCACTAATAGCAACATGTGGGAGGAAGGAAGTGTTCCCTGTGGAGCCTGACACATCACTAATTCAAGTATGATTAAGTCTGCCTGTCCATCAGAGCCCTGTTCCCTGCACTCTGTCCTTCTCACTTCTCTGGCTTCACCTGTTCCTTCTCTTCTCCAGAGTTGTGCCTGACTCTGCTCCTGGCTGTAGTTCAGTCCTTTGGGAAACATGCATCTTTCCTTCCTCAGGCCCTCTGGATTTCTCTGTATAGTGTATTGAAAAACTACCAACTCACTATCCTAGGTGTGCCTTTAGCAAGTGAGATAATAAAGTTCTCACATTTAATTCTCTGCATGGTAAAAAACTGTCCAGAGAGATATGGTTACCCTAAAATCTCTCTGTGAAGAGCTCAAACTAATACTCTAATACCTGGAAGGAGGGGACACTGGCACTGGGCATATTGCAGAGCTTTCAATTCTTGTCTTTGATATGAAAAACATGCAAAAGCTGGCAAGAGACCTTTACTAAAGAGAGTTTCAGCTCCTTTGGCTGTTTTGCTCTGTGGACAGGCTGTAAGGCTTTGTGCTGAACTGCAATAAACAGGAAGCATTAACAATAGCTCTGAGACAAGAAGGCTCCCCTGAAAGTCTGTGGCCCAGATATTTGGCTGGTGCTAATCAGAGCCATTCAACTGGGCTTTGAGGAACTTCACTGTGTACATCAGAACTAGTCTCAGCTCACGTGTCCCTCGTGGAAAGAATAGGTGACAGCAACAGAAAGTGGTGGGGAAACATTTTATTGTCTAGCTGGATTTTCTCATAGGTCAGAAATGAGCTCTTTCCAATCTCATTGCAATCTATGCAGTAAATACCTGCTGTTTTGTTGGCATTTTTGAATCACCCAGAGGAGATGCAGGCCTGGTGCATCCTCTGGAAGGTTGGATCACTCAATTAATCATTTCACCACAGGAAAATTATTCTTTTCTGTGTTAGCTCCCAAGAAGTACCATCTGATTGATAGTCTGCAAAACAAACTAAAGGAGCCTGGTACACATGGACAGCTTTGGAAGGAGTATGAGTGCAAAAAGTGCAAGGCAGGAAAAGCCTTAATTACTGAACTAAATAAACATACATTTCCACTTCCCAGGGGTCAGCTTGCTCAGCTCAGACACCACTTGTTCCAGCAATAGCACTTTATCCTTCATGTACTTCATCTAGAGGCGGGGATTTTATCTTCAGGTGGATGCTGGTGCCCGTCACAGCCTGGCTCGGGCTCTGGGCTGCCTTTAGGTGCCGCTACAGCACAAATAAATACAGCAGGGTTCAGCTTGGCCGTTCTCATGTGCGGAACCCAGCCCTTGACCAGGCCGCCCTGCACGTCCGAGTCACTCGGGCAAAAAAACACCGAGTCAAAAATCACAATTACACCAAGCAAGAGTCATAAAACTCTCGTAGCTCCTCTTGAAAGAGACTGCTGGTTTGTGTTTGTTTCTTTGTTTGGTTTAATTTTTCTTTTTTTTTTTTTTTTTAATTCAAAAAACTCCAAAACTCAAGTGACCTGATCATTCCCAAGCTATTCCTTTACCACGTGTTTTTTTGGTACTTGACTCCTTTCTAGAAATGGGGCATTGCAGTTCAGCTGTCCTGTCCCTCCTGTGGGCAGCCCCACAGATGCCCAGCTGCTTGATCAAACACTTCCCTCCCTCCCTCCAGCCTTGCAGGTGCTGAGGGTTTCAACTTACTCCTTCTGGGAAGTGACAAAGTTACTCCAGACCTTACAAAGTGTGCTAAGAGCAGTGATCCTTCATCCTCACCAGTGCAAGAACAGCGAAGACTGATGTGGAGTGGTGGAAGGACAGGGTGGAGCTCCATGCTGAAGTTCACCACTCTTGAGACTTCTGGAGGTTTTGGTCAGCGTCCCAAGATGGCCCTCACTGCAGCTGTTGGCTTTTCCCGCGGATCAGGGGATCTCAGTTTCTCCATCCTATGCAGCCAGTTTCTCTGATCCTCTGCTATGAGAACAGCTCCTTTTGCTATAAAATCTTACCCTCTTGTTTCTCTCTTCTGTCCCAGTTTCTTCTCCCCCTTTACATTGTCTTAAAGTGAGAACATCCTGGTTTCTTTTTTCCCCCATCTGAGAATTCTCCCTTTCTCTTCAGACTGCAGAGTTTCAGATCCCAGGCCAGACTGATCCTCTGAATCTCTGGCATTCAAGCAGAGCCTGGAATGAGAGTCTCTTTGCCTTGCTGCAGTAGCATTTTGCAGTGATACGGATGGGAAGAATGGAAATATCTCAAGGATGCTTCCAGACTGCAACAGGCTCAAACATAACATCCAGTAATGCAGCAATTTCATTAAAATAACCCAAATTCATCAGTTATGCAAAGTGTCTCCACAGCACACCAGTGAGTCAATTAGTGAGGTTAAACCAGAACAAAACCCTGTCCCTGGGATAGGCAGTGACTTGCCCACAGCCCCGGAAAGAACAAGAACGAGATTTGTTTTGTGCCCACGGATATACAATTTCTGCCCTTGAAATCATTTCCTCGAAGGAAAGGGATAAATTAGAGGCCCTGCTTCCCTCTCACGATGGAGAAAGCTCTGCTGCTGTTTGGCCTGAGGCACATCATGGGCTGGGCTGGGATTGTTTCTGTGGGCATCTCCTGCTCACCTGCAGGACCAGCCCGGATCGTGGGTGCTGCCAGGGGACACCTGGGCAGCAGCAGTGGCCAGACCCAGACACATCAGTCCACGAGCACGTGCCAGGCAGGTGTGGCAGAAACCAACCCCATGGAACACCTCTTTCTATGAGTTCAGTCCTCTGGGGGCATCCCTGAGAATAATCTGAAGCCAGAACTGAGGCAGTGGGGCTGTGTGTGTGGAGGGAGCCTCTCTTGGCACCCAGGGCAGGTATTGGTGCTCAATGTTGTGCACCCAACTCTGTAAACTGTGGCCAGAGCATTTTAACATTTGGGTAAAGGCTTGCTTCTCGTATTGCTTCCTGTGCTTTTGTGCATTGTTACTTCCCAACTTATTCAAAACATCTAAAGGAGGCTGAAGCAATTACACTGCAACTAAAATAAAGTCCTAATTTTGTAATCCACTTCCCCCCTCACCCACACAGAAAAAATCCACAATGAAATACAGTACATGAGAAAATACAGAATATTCCACCTACCCTTCAACAGAGCATGTATGAGCACAGCCCTATCACAGCCAGCACCAGGCTAGAGAGCTTTTCATTAATTCAGAGTATATATGGGCAGAAGCTTGATAAGCAAATAGCAGTGTTCCCAGCACACCAGCCAAGCCCTATGAAAACTAAAAACAATAAATTTATTGAAAGCTTTTTTAAAATAGGAGGAAATTATTACTCATTTGAATTCTGTTCATGTTAAGGTCAATGGTCTTTTTTTCAGATTCTGATTGTTAATATTAGATGAAAGGACATTTCCTTTACATTGTATTTATGAACTCTAGTGGCACAAGGAGGATAACAGCCACATACATTGCACACCAGAAACATTTCTCAATTTTGCATTGTTCAAGAATTTGTTCATTACTCATTTTTCCTTTGACCTTTAAGTTAAAGCCAGGGTCATATTGGGCCTGATTGTGGTCCTAGAATTTGTGTGTGGATAAATGATTTGTATTCAGTCAATGCAGCTTAGACTGTGCACATGGATGAGACTCTGGTTTGAAAAACACTGTTCTGAGAGGATTCAGTTCTCTCATATTCTGTATGATGGAGGCAAAAATCCCAAGAGGTTGTACGATGGGAGGAGTATCTTCAGTATCTTCTACTGAGTTTGACAGAACAAGCCCTGTTTATGCCCCTAAAATGAAACACCACAGCATTCAGCTGAATGTGCCTGGCTTTGCATGCTAGAAGTTGCCTGCATTGCATAATATTGTGGGTACTCAGGAGGAAATTTCTGATTGCTCAGGTGAGAGCTTTCACAACGCCACACGAGAACAAAATTATGGTCTTAGATTTGCTGTGGCTTTCTGCTAACAGCAAACATAATTTGACAACTGAAAGTAGCTCCAGAGCCTTTTGTGTGGTCTGTACCATGGAATAATTATCCACAAAACAATATGCTGGTGACACTTCCATTGCCCCCAAAATTTCCTCCTTTCACTTTGCTGGTGTTACTGTCATGTCGTAGAACAGCAGTAACACTAGTCAGAAGCTTTCTGTCCATGTGGCAGAAAAAAAGAAGCAAAATTCTCTCAGATTTGCCTGTGTTTAGGTGCTGGATGTTGCTCAAGGTACATCCTTGCACTGGGTGATTGCTAACAGGGACCAAAGAGCCATCAGCACTGCCAAACTTCCACTCAGCACTGGAGCCACCTCAGATCTGCCCTGATGTCCATGAGAACCAGGTTTGGCTGTGGGTTTCCCAAGTGCTCCCTCCCTTTACTTCAGCTGCCAACTGTGTATCTTTGTCAGCCAGACAACAGAACTGTGTGCTGAGCTCCAGCATTGCTGGCAGCTCTGAGACTTCCAGCTCTGAGACACCTGTGAGCAGCAGCTTCCTCCTCACGTGGCTGCTGAGACACTGCTCCCATTTTTCTGGTGAGAGTGACACCAGAGTATGTCCTTTTCCTCCTGAAGGCATGACAGCCTGTGAGCAGCGTGGCTGAAACACCACAAAAATTTAGCCCAAATTCTTTTCCCCCATCTTTTCTTTTAATGACAGGGTGAATGTGGCCTTCTCTTGCCGTGTCCTCATGCACACACCTCCATCCCAGCTTTGGCAGTTCTGAAGGAAATTCAGAGTATATTGACCCTTGTGAGTGGTTTGGAAAGATTTAGAAGTCTCAGAACCATTCTCCTTCACAACTGTTGTCCACACAGCAGCAGTTCAGTCTGTGTCCTGCAGTAATTGTTAAAGGCTTCTTGAAAATGCATGAAATTAGTAAAGGCATTTTCTGGTTTGATTCAAAAAACTCTTGTGTTCTTAGAGTCAGAACTCAGCAACAAATTCTGTGTTTGGGTATCACTGAGAAAAGTTAAAACACAGAAAAAAATTATCAGCATTCTAACAGAATGAGGCAGGCAGCCTTCTCCCTCCACTTTCTAATCTCCTCTGCTCACACATGCACAACAGCAAAGCTGTACAGAGTATTTTCAACAATTCTACTTTGTGAAAAACTCCACTAAAATTTTAGTCTCAAATTACGTTTTAGGGCCTCATTCAGATTTCAGAGTTTTGGCCTAAAGAAAACACAGTTTGCTACTAAATTATTAATAATGATCTGGACAACCACAGCTCATTTCAAATTAGCAGTAATATTGCCATTGTGATGAAAGGTCATAGATTTTATGTGAAAATTTTCAGAAAAGGCATTTGGGGGGTGCTTTGCAGTCTTTTGAAACAGGGCAAAAAAACTATTTTTCCCATTAGCCTTCCAAACTCACATGTCTCAGGGCAGCTAAAAGTGAAAGACCCAGTGAGGGTGTCCTGAGGCCGCCCCAGCTCCAAAATAACAATAATACACAAATAGTTCAGCTATTGAATAGGTTTGGGTAATCCTTTGTACTTTTAGTATTTCACCATCTGCCATGTCTAAAAAGAAGTACATGTAGCCAGGAGCACTGTGAAAGACAGGCAGGCGAGGGATCATGACCCCTGCTTTTGACCTTGATGCTGAGAACTCCCATCTCAAAAGAGATCTAGGGCTGCAAACCTGTCACTAGTCCTGCCCTTTGGAGCCAGACAATTGGCAGGGCAGGTTCGTCTCTGTAAAAATGAGAAACTGTTGTGGGGGGCTTAAGGGGGAGGAGGGAATGAACACCAGAGAACAACAACTGCATTTCAAATAACCTCACTTATTCCTCTTAGCCCTCCTATCAGCATTTCCCTTCTCTCATTTCCATACTGAAGGCAGATATAAAGCTGTGAAAGATGTTCAAGATGTGGCACCCATTTGGAAACCTCCCAGGCAGTTGTACTGACATGTTTTTAAAGACTGCCTGTAGGTCTTTCGTCTGGATTAGCTGCACATTCTTCCCTTGGCTCCTTTTCTGCACTGAAGAGCTCCCTCACTTTTATCCATTGCAGGACAAAGTTCCCCTTAAATCCCCGCCTTAGAACTCGCAAATTTACACAATAGAAGAGACTTGCTTACCACCACTTTGCATCTGTATTTACACACGAGGGGCACCTGGATCCAAGTGAAGTTCCTTTTGGGGGTTGACTTCCCCTTGGAAATCAGGAGTACATTCCAGAGCTTCACTCACTTTAAATTCACACCAAATACCAAAGTTCAGCTGGCTTGCTCATGAGAGTAAGGCAAGCAAGAGCTGGCCTCCTACTCGACCTCACATATGAGCAAAGCCTGTCTTTTTTATAGATTTTTCTTGAGTGCCAGAAGTAAGCAGAAATTTCTGCTTTCAAAGGAAGGACTGGTGGATACAACACATTGATCTTGCTGTCCTGGTCTGCTCCTCTTTTATTAGGTTGTTTTTTTGATTATTGTAAAAGAAAATAACATAGATGGAAAAAAAAAATCAGGAAGGTCTATGCCAGACACATAAAGCTGAGGTGTTAATGTTTTGCAAATTGTTTCTTCTCCTGACTGCTCATAGATAATGGAGTTTTTGACATCGAGCCACAGAAAAACAGAAAAAAAATGTTGCCTGCCTTGGCCAACCTATTGAAAGAAATCATCTCCTCTTTCCAGTTTGTTTCCATTCCCCTCATTAATCCTTCTTTCCTGCCCAGCTTAACTCTCCCATCCTGTTATCTTCGCTTCGTGATGTTTCACCCAAGACAAGGCTGATGCCTACCATAACAAATTCCTCTGAGAGACCTGGCAAAAAGAGAACATGACAAGAATCTGCAGGCAGATAGAAACCTGAATGGCTGGCCTAAAGCTATATGGATATTTCTGTAGTGATATATACAGAGACTGCAGTAAAAACCTAGACCTTTGGCTCACTAGGGCCGGTTACTTGTTTTTAGATGTGGCTGCTAATCAGTCTTTCAAAGGAAAATGAAAAGTCCCTGAATTACACCAAGGTATTACACTGGTGCATTGCTATAGAGAGGAATTTTTCTTTGACCTTACAAATAAGCAGGATATGTCATGCTTATTCTGATCTTCTGGTATCCAAATAGCTACAATTATCAATTAACATCAAATAACTGAGTCCTACTCAAAATCCAGGGTAACAAATACGTGTACAAGACTGTGTAATTGGGTTATCGGTTAACATATGTTGTCCTTTAAAAATGTTGTTTTCCATCCATTTTGGAAAGGTTGAAATAAATTATCTGATTGTCTCTGACCTAGCGAAGGGAAATGAAATAAGAACAGCTGGGTAGGTCAAAAAGGAGATGAGTCATGTTACATTCAACCCATGAGGAAGGGCCAGAAATCTGCACTACAAGAATTAGGACAGCTGAGAGGGAGTAAAGCAATTGCAAGTGTATTGGACTCTTATCCAAATCCCTTAAAATGGCCTTTGGTTCTTGCAAAGTCAGCAGAAAACTGGCAATACTGTTGGAAATGCTTGACAAAAATGGAAATGAAATTGCTTTTAACACAATGTTCAGTGGAAAATGTCAGTGCTTCAATTGAAAATATGGACTGCTGTCTTAAAACCTGGAAGGTTTTAGCAGAGAAATTTTTGTGGCAGAATACAAATTAATTTAGGTGAAATCAACAATCTTTCAGAAATGTCAGAAGATTTCTTAACCTGACTCAATGTAGACTTTTTGGATTTCTTATCACTGAAATACATTGTACAGTCCTAAATCAATACACTGAAGTACTGGCAAGCATCACCAACAATACATATGCTTCCATTTTACTATTAGTGGCATTAATGTTAGAAAGAGCAAACTGTGCTCTTTCATATGTATCTGATTACTTCCATTTACAAATATGGATTTGCTTTAATAGTGTTCTTCTAGAACAGGACACACCCTGCCATGCCTCACACTTTTCCCCCTATAAATCATGCCTTAACTCCTTTCCCTGGCCAAAACTGACTGCATAACTTCTGATCACTTCCACTATTTCTGCTTCTTATCCACTCTGTTGATTCCACAGTGTCCAGAGTTTAGGAATGTCCTAGTGATGTCTCAAACCAAAACCAAGCCACTGTGGATGAGTGAAAAAAGCTCTGAGTCCACAAGACCACAGATAATGCTCTAAAAACAACTGTGCAGCAAGACAGCAAAATAACTGAAAACTTTTTTTAGGTCAATGAAGATCAGGTAAAATTGGAGGCAAGCAAAGGCAGGCAAACAGTTTTTGGATTAAGCACGCGGGTTTTTTGCTCTATGATTTTGCCTCAGGTTCATTTTGAAGTTTAAAAGTTTTTATTTTTTTTAATTATAGCTCCAGTGTTTGAGGTTTTATTGGAATTTGGGGGGTTCTTTTTTCTTTTTCCTGGGTAAAAAGAATATCAAAATAGGATAAACGCTCAGGCAAACTGGCAGGAAATATTTTCTGAAACCAAGAGGAACAAAGATGAAGATGAAAGCACCAGCAATTCACATTGTCCTTACTAGTCACTCCAGCTCTGAGGGTAACTGTTTTTTCATGAGGAACAGGGAGGAATGCAAATCCTCTGAAGGAGCAAGGGCTAGCACTGTGTTGCCCAGTGCACTCCTACCAGCTCAGAGCGGAACAGCTGCACGGTGGGATGTATTCAGGTACCCCACAGCATCACAAGAGCAGAGAGAGCTCCAGAGAGCAGCTGTGGTGGAGTCTCCATCCCTGGAGGCATTCCAGCCTCAGCCAGGTATGACCCTGAGCAACCTGATCTGACTTTGAAGTTGCATTTTGGCTTTGAAGTTGGCTGTGCTGCGAGTGGGCGTGTGACCAGGTGTCACTGACAGGTCCCTGCCGCTCTGAGATGTTCTGTGATTCTCTCTAAAGCTGCTCAAATCAGTTCCCTGTGCAGCCAGAGTGACACAAAGTGAGACAGTGATAATGCTTTAGCACAGAACCTGTAGCCAGCAACAGGAGTAAAGTCTCTCTTTCCAAGGGTGAAGACAAGATGTGAGAGTTGCTAAAGTAATGATGATCTAACGACATAAACAAGAGAGTTGTTTGGAAGGGGAGATAGCATCTCTTTAATAAGCCAGCTGATAACAGTGGAAACAAAGATAAGGTTTGGGGAATGTAAGACTTTTTCAGGTCTGCCTTTTTTCATGTCAGGTCATCTTCAGTTGATCTTGTAAATAATCATAATTATTGCAGTGCTAAACTATGGAGAAAGGGTGACTCCATGCATATAATTACTTGAGAAAATGAAGAACATGAGATTAGGCTTTAAAATGTGCTTAAGAAGATGTACAGACTGATGAAAAAGGAAATTTGTCTTTGCTTTGAAATAATATACAATGTAAAGGAAAATTCTGAAAGTTGGATTTTTAATTTACTTTCAAAAGTAATTTTAGTTTTCATTTCCTCGGGAGACTTCAGTTTGCACAGACTACAAAACTACATTTCAGTTCACTGGAAATGGCAGTGTCTAGTGAAGAGAAAGTCTTGTCTGGGACAACAGAGGACATTCCAGGTCAGAACTAAGAACTTTGTTAGCAGTGATGGCCCTCAAAGAGCTCCCGAGAGATGCACTTGCCTTGTGTCAGCCCTGTGAGTCACTCTTTTACACAAGTAATAAATGTATCCAGATTATATGTACTCAATTAAAGAAGCCAGGCTTTATATCTTGTTTTTTTTAAAGATGTCTTATTTCCTCAACTATTCAAGATGAAGACATCTCCACAGTGCTGTGTGGCAGCTGTGTGTATCCTGTGAGTATCCTGAATTCAGAGGGCTGTCTGACCCAGCCAGGGCAGGTTTGTAGTTCAGACACATCCAAACCTCCCATAGTTTTGCCCTTAGATTACCCTCTAGATTATTTGTGAAAAAGTCCCTGCCATTCAGCAGCAGAATAAATCATTTGTTTGGAGTTTGAGGAGAACCCCAAAGCTTTCTCTCCCCTCATTCCATGCAGCTCAGCACCTCTCTTTTGCTGCCTCTCATTCTGAGATTATCTCAACAGGTTCCTGGGGCCCCTTGGACCACCTTTCCAGGTGCTGGTGTTTTTAAAGAATCCAAGCATATATGAGGGGTGGGCTGCACACATCCAGAATTAGGCAGGCATTCTGAGAAAAGCTGAGATGTCCTGGCTGGAAAAGGCACAAAGGACCCACATCCAAAGGCCACGGATCAATGGGAGGATGTGCAACACCCCAACCTGATGGAGCATGGCGCAACGAGACTCTCAGAAGATGAAGGCTTTGATACCTGAGCCCTGTAGCAAAGATTCCCTGGATGCCACGGAGGTGAATTGAGGTTAGCAGGGAGCAGATAAATACAGGAGGGTGCAGACTTCCATACACCTGATGAGGGAGCACAGTTTGCTTTCATCTAAGCGGGGCCCTGTGTTTTCTAAACACTTCAGATGCTGCGTTCTTGTTTTGGTTTGGTTTTTATTATTAAAAACGCAGCAAATGAAACCCCCAGAGAAGAAGCTGGAGGGAGAGCTGCTCCCACATTTTCACCTCTAGGTGGATTGCTTGACCCTGCCCACAGTCCCACCTCGAGTGAGTAACAAAAACATAAATCCCTGAGGGACATGGGGAGATACAGGTTTTACGTACCAGCAGAGTGTGCCTCAGGAAAAGGTATGAAATCATTGCCAAGGAATTTCAGCGTTTATGTGCAGCTCCAAAGTAATCATCTTCTGTTTATTGCCTGGGAAAACCCTTTATTTCTTGGGTGCTGCATATTTGAGTTCCTACCTATCACAGACAAAACAGGCATTTTGTTCTTGCAGCTGCACTCTGTGTACTCAGAAGTGCCCTGTGCACTCTCAGATTTTGCCTTATTTTCTCTTTATTGGCATGATTTCCTTCTCTGAAGAACTATAGCAACATATTTTTGCACAAGAAACAATGACATATACCAGGGCTACCATGAACTTCCTGTCATCTGTAAGCAATGCTCCCTATGCTCATTTTTCACTAAGCATACTTCCAAGTTTTCAGACCAAAATGGCTTGAAAACTCATTCGTTTACACAAAGCTGTCCAGTCTTATCAGGTTTGATATTTCTCTGAGTATGAGCCTATGAAGTAAGTCCATTCTCAGTGAATTATGTCTGCAGGGTATCAAAGGCCCTGTAGGGAGGGATGGAAGTTCCCTATGACTCTCAGCTGATGATTTAGGCAGTGACACCAGTGCCAGGTGTCCTGCCTGAGGAGAGCAGAGTCAGCAGCACAAACCACCTCATTCCCTGTGTGCATCTGTTACATGTTCCAGTGGTGCACCAGCTTCAGCACATTTTCTGCAAAGAAACAGCTGGTGGAGAACATTTTATTGACCTGTCCACAGACTCCAGATCTAAGAACATGTTCTCTTCAGTACGGGATGAGAAGCATCATCTCAACTGGCATGTGATTTATGCCTAGCCTGTGCATATCCATCCTTGGGTGCCAAGGCAAGGAACACCCAGGATAGGAAGATTGTTCATGTCCTAGACACAAACACCCTCAGTCCTCACAAAATTATTAGATTAAATTAAATGAGTTGAGGGCATTACAGACAGAGAATCTGTCCCTGGGTGCCAAAGCTGACTTGAATAAGGCTCAACACAAAACACCATCGACTGGAGAGATTTACTCGAGCAACAAAATCTGTTATTTCTTACCACAAGCAAGTTGTGTCCCAGACAGTGCTTTAAAAATTTCAGATCCATCTGTGTGGCCAGTGCCTCCAGCACAGCCATGGTGTAGCCCATCCCCACACGGGCTTGTGCCCACCATTGGCATGACTCAAGCTGTCCAAGGAGTTTGCTGAATAATCTCTGCATGCCAGCTGATGAGAAGCTACTGGCTGGGTGCAGGTGGTGTCTGCCTTGGCTCAGAGCATGGCACTCAGGATGACTTGGCTCACCCTCTCAGCAGTGTGAAATGATGGAAACCCCATTAAACACTTTGGCAAATACAAGCGTGCACCATGTGACTGTTACAGCCACCAAATTTGTTGTGGGTCTCCACGACTAACCAGAGCTCTAAGGTTTTAGCAGAGATTTAATTCTGTAGTATCTCCTAGGGGCATGTGGGAAAGGCATCCTTCCTATAAATTCCTTAGACCCTGGAGGGAACTGAGACCTCTGTAAGCATTAATCCCAGGTAGTTATTCTATAGGATTTTTGTAGGAGAATGTAGAGAGATTTCATCCTTGAGCACTCCAGGGCTAAGGAGAGCTGACCTAAATGTCCAATCTTCCACAGGCCCTGACTCACTGATTCTAAAGATGTGCTGGGGTCTGCTGAATGGCACCATCTCTTCTCTGGTAATACCCCAGGAGTCTGACAGGAATCCTCTGTCTGCCCTTCTCCTCATCCTTCTCCTCCATCCTTTACCTTCCCAGCCCAGTGCTTGCTGCCTGCAGCTGGCAGTGCCAGGAGCTGGGGCACAGCCTCCATGCTTTGTGGCTGCACTCCTGGACATGCTTCTGGTTTTTGGGGGCTGCAAAACACTTCTGTACCAGATTAATGTCTCTTGCAGCCTCACTCTCTGGCTGTGCCACTTCCAAAGCACAAAGAAAGATTTGTTAACACAGCAGTAGATACTATGATTTTAAAAAATCACACCATTTGCCTTGTGCTGGGAAATCTGTGGGCGTTGGGGCGAGGTATATATACACATACACTCATAGTGTGTGCATGCATCTTATAGAGGTTCTGCATATCTACATGTATATGGATCTGTATCAACTTACACATATGTGTACATGCACAGGTTAAGCCTTATCTGTAGAACAGGCTAATATGTCCCCTTTTTTTTTTTTTTGAAACACAAACATTTAGTGCTGACTTGTCAGGCATATTCCTTTTTGTTGTTTTTTTAACTTGGCCAGTCCTTAGAGTACAATAGTACATTGGCCATCTGTGCAGAGGAGAAGAGGGGTTTAATGAATAGACAAAGCAGGGAATGATTGACTGATTGGGACTGTTTCCCAGTCTCATTCATACCAGCCATACAATGGAATCACTCCCCATTTACACCGCCAGAAGTGAAAGGAGAATCACGTCTGTTTTGAGTTCATTCCTCAGAAGCTCAGATCATCCTCCTGGGCAAAAGACTTAAAAGCACGTGCTGCTGAAGCCAGGCTATCTGGTTTATTCAGAACATGCCCCAGCCTTTTATATGTGCTAGTAAAATTAGCTTCTCCTCAGCCCCTCTGATGGTGTCATGCAGCAGACGTGGCCTTTGTATAGGGCTAGGACAGTTTGTGTCCGGACAAACTTGTTTATGCAACCCAGTATGCCCCTTCCTTTTTTTGTCCCCATGTATAATGACAAAGTTCTAGGCATGTGGGCAGATCACTTACTTTCCCCTTTTGTCAGAGTACAAATTTACAACAGCCTGTTTGCATACCGTGCGCTGGATTTTAATCAAGTTCACTGTAAGGAGAGATAATAAAAATGAGAACCATGATTACTTCACAGTTGATTTCATTTGAATAAAGAACTGCTCAATGACAGATGGTTTCTAGAGCTGCTCTATATGTGAGCTGCCATGATGTTGAATAGTAAGGAGGACAAGAAAGTATGCTGCTGTGGTCTTTGGGTCCTTACTTTCTCTTATCTATATTCATGTTTTATTCAGAGAGGAAATTAGACTCCACACCATTTTTTATTCAGAAGAGAAGGTTGGAAAGGAATAATACACAGTATGCAAACCTGCCAGCTTCTCTCAGATCAGGTCCACATCCCTCTACTATGCCAATACAGCTTTAGCAGTATTCTCCACCAGCAAAATGCCTTATTGAGAATGTAGCTCCTATCAGGGGAACTGTGCTTTTGGCAGTGTGACTTGTTTCACCTCCACCCGCAGTCCAGGGGCAAATGTGTTATCCCAGAGCAGTAAAGCAAGGGGTTTTTGGTTTGTAAAGACCTGTGTGAAAAAGAGGTGTCTCTGTGCACCGCCTGATGTGGCTACACCAGTGGTGCTGCAGCACAGACAAGCCACGAGTCTGTTCCCACTGGCTTTGAATTTGGCTGCTTCTCTGGGTTACTTTTTCCATGTCTGGTACAATATTACACCAAACTGCTGAGGACTTTGCTCCCAGAGTTTTACTATGCGGCAGAAACGCTCCTCTGGTATATATTGAGGGAGTATATATAACTTGTACAAACCAAAGATGCTTGGTGACATATCCTTGCACAAATGGGTGGTCTTTCATCATCAACTTACAGCAATTCTAATCTCTCCCTGATTGCATGCTTACCTGGTCTCACCTGCATTATTCTGAGCTGCAATGGAAAATCATGGACTTGATGAACTAAAATGCTAAGCTTGCTTTGCATTTGGAACAAGTATTCCAGAAAAGACAAAAATCTACACTTTTCCAGTGAATAGCTAGGAATGTCAAAATTTTTCAGGAGTAGGAATAGCTTTTCTTAGACCACCTACTGTGCTTGGAAGGGTTAGACAAGTTTTTAAGGACACCACTGAATTTCAGAAAGTTCCAATCCTCAAAAACAGGTAGAGGTTGAAAAGTGTTGCTTTGAAATCTGTTAATAGAGCAGGAAGAGATGTTGCTTGAGATGAAAGGTAGCTGGTGCCTGTGGCTTGTTGGTGTCAGAAGGGACTGCTACTAAAAGTGGAGTCCCAAAGGGCATTAGCCCATGTGGTTCAGAGGGAAAGAGACAGGTCATTTATCACCTCAGGAACACAGAGGTATTTGCTGAGAATATTTACTGAGGGATTAGAACATGCCATAAAACCACTGTCTTTATTGCATCCACAAATTTTGCATCCAATAATGATTAAAGCCAAGAGGTAAATATTTCAGCTCCTCAGGCCTCACTAATGGGAGTCTTTCCAGTGGCTTTTAAATGCTCTGAATTGTGCTCACATAGAGCACATTCATCTCGTGAGCTTTTGGACTAAACTTTTTTGGCTGTTGAGTCATGGGTTCAGCTAGTGACCACCTGTGACTCTTGAGATCACTGTGATTATTAGCTTAGGCAAATGCACTTGTCTTCCATTCCTCCTTCCTGTCTCCATTTATCCTACCGGGGCATTCACCTGTTGTGTACTGTCTAAATCCTTGATTAGGAGGTCTCTGGGTCAGGGCTTGTCTTTGTTTCCTTTGTTAGATCTCTTCTATATTAATCCCTTTCACATTGGCAGTATATGAAAGGTGGATTCCTCACAAATTCTTATTAAGTACCCAATTAATAAGAGCCAGAGCGTGTTAAGAGCACAGCACAGAGACAATGCTCCATTCAGATGCTGCATGAAATCTTGATGCTGATACTGTCACTTGAGTGAAATCTGTCTAGGGCTGGGAAGAATCCCACGATAAGCACTAGGAAAATATTATTAATAGAGCTGGGCATATTTTATTTATTTATTTGGAATTTTTGTGTGTCTGTGTGTGTGTGTGTAATGAAAACAAAAACTGCTTTCTTTGTTTTTCACTATGCACTATTTATATAGATTTTAGAAATTCAGACACAAATTGATCCTGGGTAAAAAAAAAAAAAATTGGCCTAAACATTAGCTCCTGGACCTGAGCATAATCTGAGGCTTTGCTATGCCTTACAACTCTAGAAGCCCAGAACACACAACAGAGAATTTTAGGGTCATTTGGAGAAACAAGCATCCTCTCCTGGGATAGGACTGTGTTTCTAAGGGAGTTATCAGCTCCCATGTGCCAAAGGATTAGTGAAGTTCAGACATCAGACCCAAAACCTGAGTAGAAGAGAATATCTAAGAGCATCAGTGGTCTAGTGAATAACAACCCAGTAGACAGCTTCCCTGCCCATGGCAGTGGAGTTGGGACCAGATGATCTTCCAGCTGTGATCAGAAGGAACATTGTGGCAGATAGGCACGGAACAGCAGAGGGTTGTATTGGTTTAAGAGATGAGCTGGGAGCAAGATGAGACTTTGGGGCCAGTGACAACAGGGAAATGCCAAGGGTGAACTGTCTGTGAGACCAAGCAAGATGAAGGAGAAGGTTCTGGCATTCCTGGTTGAGAGAAAACTCTGGGTTTTACCTGAAACACCAAAGTAAATCAGGTGCCGAGCTACAATATTTGCTTTCATAATAGATGGCTACAAATTTCCAGAAGGACGCTCACGTCTGAGATGGGTCCAGTGGGCCCATACTGACAGCGCTGAGAAACCTGGCTCTGCTTCCTTCCCCCTCCAGGCTTCCTTCTTCCCTGTCTCCACATCTCCACACACACACACAGGTCAGCAAGCACAGCCACACACGGAGTGCCTCGAGTTCCAGACTCGGCCGTGGCAGTGCCCCCATTCCCACGGTGCACCTCCGGCTGTGGCTGCGAGGTGATGAAGGCACGTCTCTGTGCAATCCCAAAAGGGCTCCCAGAGATCCTGGGTGCCCCTCTTGCCATTCATTGCCCCATAGAGCAGCCTTCAGCCCGCTCTGAATGGTAACAGGTGCTTCTGGCCCCATTGTGCCGTCCCAGCTGTCAGGGATTTCTGGGGACCAGTGAGTGAGATTGTGTAGGAGTTGCTTTAGTGGCTCTTTGCCATTCAGGAATTCTTTTGCGCCAAGGGAATCCTCCAACAGCTGTTTGGGCTGGCTTGGTGACAGCTTTGTGCTGCCGGAGCTGGGCAAAGCGGCCCCAGCTGGGCCAAGTATCTGGCTCCTTGCATGTAACTTGCTTATTTAGGCCTGTCGCCCTGTTTGGAGGTAGTGACTGCTACTGGTGGTGAATGCAGAAAGCTGCTGGAGCCCCTGGCCTTTGCCAAGGAGCAAAATACCCACTGATGTAATTGGAATGTGAGATCTGCAACGCTTGAAAATTCTGCCAGAGAGTAGTTAAATAGAGATGGCATCTCATTAAAGGGAAGAATGGGGTCTCTGTGCATGTGTTCTGTCCTCAGACTGGGCCATGGATCCCCAGCAAGTTTCCTCTGCAAAAGAGAAGCATTTGAAAGAGAGGATGGGGAAGAGCTGGATCTGCAATGGGTAGGTGCAGAGCTACTGTGTTCAAGGATGTGACATCCAGGTGCAGCAAATGAAGGCCTGGCTGAAGGCTTACGAACAAAGATAAGCTTTGCCATGCCATGGTTTTGGTTGTGCATGTGACCTGAATGTCTGTCCTCATCCCTTTGTGCTATTGCCTATTCAGGAACCACGAGGAGCAAATCATAAGGCCAGCTAGCGACTGTCTCCACATCTACTGAGTCACGATTGGCAACGCACGCCCCGAGGATCAGCTGTTTGATTATCCAGAGAGCATGTGGCTTTACTCAGCTGCTCCAGGCTAAAAAAGCCAAGAAGGACAACTGACTGATTGTCGGGAAGTGTGGACAATGAGGCAGGAGCGGGAATCCATGTGACTGGCTTCTGAGTACAGTCCTTCAGCACCCAGTCAAAACAGAATGGGCCTGAGCTGGCTGATGACCTGCATATGTAAAAATATTTGTCCTTATTCAAAAGGGAGTGGGACAACATATACTGTGAATGGAACAATGCATGCAAGCATTTGGGAATCCAAGATGTGCCTTGCAGCTAAATCATATGAAATGACATTATCTCCCCCAGCGTATTGTTGGTTGGGTAATCAGGTTCCAACAAAGCTGCAAAGAAAATAAAAGTGGCACAAAACAAACTCTTGCTAATGAGCAAGCCCATTATTTGTCTGCTGCTGAATATGTAAATACTGAAGCAGATTAAGCAACAGTAGCTTAAAGATAGGTATTTTTCTGTTCATTTATCTCTATTTTGTAGCCTAATGGATTAAAGTGTAAAGCTGACAGGCTGCTTTAAAGAGATGTTCCTTGGGGGACATTAAAACGTCTTTATGCATGACACTAGACAAAACACCCACAGCACTGTCTTTGCTCTGAGTGAAAAATCAGCACTTTTTTTGTCTGCTTTTTATAACCAGCCACTAAAGAATCCTCTTTATTTTGGTAACTAGACAAAGAAAGGATGTGCAATAGAGTCAGACATCACCTAGACGTTACAGTATTTGCCAGTATTTGAAATACATTTCCCTCAGTACCATTTACTTCCTCATCTCTGCTGCAAACACAGTTACGGAATTATTTGGCCTGGATTCATCCAAAATAATGCCTTGAAGGGACCTTCCCAAGGGAGGAGCAGTAAATGTGGTCCCACACTGCTCAGGTATTTCCCTCTGGACCTTGTTGAAGACACATCCTGCAGCTGGTGCTCCTGAGGGATGTCAGGATGGATGGACCAAGTGGGTCTGTCCCCAGACAGCTTCCAAAGCTTCTCCAGGAAATACTGGAGCCCCAGCACATCTCCATGTCTGCTGGGGAGCAGAAGGAGGTGTGTGGTGTCCAGTCTGTGCTCTGTCCAGCTTCCCACAGGAGGGGAGAGAGGCTGGCTGGGTTTGGAGCCAGGGCTTGCAGCTATTCCAACACAGGGGTAAACTTCAATTGCACCCAGGGCCAGTATGTGGGGTGTTGGAAGGAGGGAGGATGGACTCTCCTTGAGGTGATATCCTCCCTGCAAGGGACTCTCCAGGGTTTTTAAGCGTAGGGTGTAGAAATCTTTTTGATTTGTAGATACATCTTGCTCTTCCTTAAAAGAAAACTATTGCCTTTATTTTTTTCCCCTTCCTCCCTGGACTACTTTAAACCTTCTTCTCCCATGAAGACTTTATCCAAAAATAAAAGATTCCTCGTTTTATTAAAAAGAGTCTTTCTGGGTATGAGCCACTGCACCAAATCAAAAATAAACCTGGAAAATATTGGCAATAAAAATAATAATAAAAAAGAGCCTGTATGGTGTGAGAAAACACTCTGTGAGCATATAAAAACAGGAAAGCAAGGGAGAGCTTTCCTGAAGGGGAGCCACAAGAATCTCTTAGGGCAAAGCCTGAGCATTGCTGGCCTCCACTCCTACTCCCATGGTGTAGAGTTCTCCCACACCTCCTGGCTCTTCCCCATCACACAGGGAGTCCTTTGCCATATGAACTGGTGTGCCAGATCCACCCCATTTCCCCCACACCAGGAAATGTGGTGGTTCTGTGCATAAATCTTGGTGTGGATTTACCCTGCTCCAAAGTTAGAGCATAGCACAGATCAGGAAGAACAGCTCCACACTCCTCTGAAAGTCTGTGTCATCACAAGCTGCTACTGAAGGGAGAAGGCCAGCTATTTATTAACTTTTTTGCAGTATTTTTTGTCAGCTTGAGCATGAGTAATGTCAGCTCTGATATTTTTCATGCTTTAATAAAATGCGTCCAACACTTTGGGAACAGCGTGCATCTACATCTTTTTTCCTTCAGTCTCAATCACCCTAAAAAAACAGCAGAACCAAATGCTAGGCAGTTACCATGACCGACCTACAGTCACTGGTGATGATGGACCAGATATGAGAGAGAATACTGTTTTCTCAACACCACTTTTATCTCACACTTTAAACCTCCATCAAAGAATTTCAAACATATTTCTCTACGTATTGCAACTTGTCGTAGGGGCTGGACTTGGATTGCCTTTCCAGTTAATTGCTACTTCGCTTTATATTTCATTTAAAATACACCAGTTCCTAAAAAGTTCTACTAGGAGGTCATTGTCTCAGGTACTGCATAAGTGGCAGCTATGTTTTCATTTGCTCCTTTATTTCCTTTTTTTTTTTGGTTAGGATTTTCCTCCAGGCTTTCTTCAGGTTCAGAGTCCTCAAACCTCTGTTCCAACTTTTTTACTTTCCAGCTCAACATCCTACTATCATTCATGGTGTAGTTCCAAAATGCACACATTCCTTACAGCTGAGATAAGAATCGCTCGGGTTTTCTTTGAAGAGCTGGTCTACCTTTGGCCTCACATGAAAATGTTGCCCTTCATAGGAAATAAATTTGCACTGTTTTGATTCACAAATTCATCTCTCCTGTCCTTGTGGACCCAATCCTGTAACTGGATCCAGACACAGAAGCTACATGCACACTGGTAAATTAAACATGGGCGGGCAGCAGCGCTCCTGGGGGCTGCAGCCAGTTGGAAAAGGCAGTGCCTGTGCTACTGAGCTGCCTGGTTAGAGCTGTTCACATGGCAACCACTTACTGCAAATGGACCCTGGACTGGTCTGAGTGCTGTGCCTGAGAACAGAGTTAGAATGGGAAAATGCCCAGAGAAGCTGTGGCTGCCCCATCCCTGGGAGTGCTCAAGGCCAGGGTGGATGGAGTTTGGAGCAGCCTGGTCTGGTGGAAGGTGTCCCAGTTCATGGCCAGGGAGCTGGAATGAAATGATCTTTAAGGCCCCTTCCAACCCAAACCACTCTAGGGTTCTAGGACTCTATGAAATTCATGTTGGGATGCTCTGGGAGTCTGCTAGTACAGGCACAGCCCAGCACCTGGGAATGCTACTGCCACACCTGAATTTACAAGTGCAGCTGCCTGAGTCTCTTGCTACAGAGCCCTGCTGTGGGAGCAGCCCATGAGGACCAGCTCACAATACTTTATCTATCTGAGTGAGTGGTAGAATTGTGGTGCAAACCACGTCTGCTGGGCATTACAGCACACCACTGGTGTCTCAACTTGTGAAGGTGTATTTGTCTTAGGTATTGTAAGATACACCATGAAGCTTAAGCCACTGCTAAGTGACACATATCTGGGTGCATAGGTAGGTTTGTAGATAGATTGATAGATCAGGATTCTTCATCCTCTGGCTCTTCTCCAAAGTCCAGTTAGGGAAGACGATGTGTAAGGTACCTCAAAGGGATCTCAGTCCTCACTGCAGAGCATTGACATAGAAACCTTTCCATGAATCCAGGTACCCTAGGACCTCCTCTCTGACAGGTTTGTAGACTGCACAATGCAGTAATCCAAGGACTGCATGATGCAGTAATCCTCCTGTGGGCATGGCCTCCTCACATCTTGTGGCAATCAACAACTCCCTCAACTTCTGCGTTAGAAGACTCTAAAGGAGTTTTTCATCATGAATGTTTCTGTTCCTTTTCTGAAAACCAGTTATATTCTTGGCCTCTGTAACAGTCTGGGCAGGGAGTTCCACCAACCCATTAGATGTGGTATGAAGCAGTACTTCTTATTTGAGTTTGCTGCTTGATCATTTCTTTGCCTGTGTCTCAGTTCTTCTATTGTAAGAGCAGCTGTCTTTATTTACCTTTCTGTGCCATTTGGGATGGAAAACATTTTTTTCTCAGATGTTGCCTTTCATCATCATTTTTTTCCCCATAAGGTAGATTCCTTTCTACTTGTTCAGTCTTTGTCATCCAGCTATTTCTCCATAAATACCACACCACATTCTGTCACAGTTACAGATGTAATATAGTTCTGCTCTGTGCTTTTGAGATGGGGGGAGCAGGCTATTTGAATGTACTTGGATTGGAATAATGGCTTAATAATATATGTCTTTTTCCTCTATTCTCTTTCCTGTAATTACCAACATCCCATTTGCCTTTCTGATCGCTACTGAGCACTCACTGGTGGTGTGATAATCTCATAGTACTGTCCCCAGTGACCCCAGTTTCCCTTTCCTGATTGATAATTGGTATATTAGAAGCCCTCATTACCTATGTAATATTCAGATTGTTTTTCTCTGCAGTGCATTACTTTGCACTTTCCAACACTAAATTCCATTTCTGTTTTATCATCTGGCTACTCAGTAATGCCAACCTGTTCTGCAGTTCTTTACTGCCAGCAGTAGTTTTCACAGGCAGAACCTACCATATTTGGTGGAAACAATCAAATCTCACTCTTTATGACACCTTTAATTCCTCTCTTTTAAAAAGAAATAGATTCACATCCATTTCTTTTCAGACTCTTTCCTACCTACACGCTATTGCTGTTGTCCAAAGGTCCTGTTATGGACTTGCCATTCTTCTCCAGTTGAGATGGAATTAATTAATGAATTAAATCTCTTAGGAGGTTGCTGAGAATGGGACTGGGCTTCTCCTAGTCTGTAAGTGACACACTATTCTCCATCAGCCCCCTGCAGCAGTTTTCATCTCCACACATCAAAGTATTGCAAAGATGGGTGAGTATCAATGTCTCCAGGTGACAGCCAGGGAAACTGATACCCCTTTTAGCAGTAACAGTATGCAGTGTTCTAGAGTGGCCTGAATGCTATGTGTTGAATAAATTAGTTAATGAGTAACAGCAATAGTTGCTAATTAACATACTCAATGAATATTTATGCTGGCACATTGCCAGTTGCGCTTCTTATACAATGTGTCTTTCACTCTCACTTTCCCCTTATTTATTTCATACCGTGGGCTCCCATCGGAAACGACCTATCCTGGCTCTGCCTCCCCAGCATCTGTCACAGGGAAAGAAAACTTCTTCCCACCCTGCAACAGCCAATTATGATCAAATGTAAGCCTCAAAAATCATCCCCAGCCTGACTCTTTCCCTGCTTCCCAAGGCAGCAGTCAATCAATGGCTCATCCAACCCTAGGATTTACATTGTCCAATTGTGTAGAGGAGGGAAGATCCCATCTCATGGAAAGGACAGAACCAACAAGTGACCTGAGCGATTCAAGCCACACACTTTTTGCCACTGTCAAAGACCGGATTCAGAAGAGTCATGCCTTTGAAACATAAGCATCCTGGGATATTTAAAGCTTCATAAAGACAATCAATAACTTAATTTCAAAGTGGAATCCAATCTGCAACCTGCCTAGCTCGGGGCTCATTGCTGTACCCCACAGACTGGATTAACTCCAGAGCCTGGAATAGCCCCAAAGCTCTGCAATACACCCAGCTCACTGACCAGGCATTTCAACTCTGTACTCCCTGCAGGATCCTCATCCAGTAGGATGAGGCAAGAATTGGTGTCTGTAATTCAAGAAATGAGGTGTTGGTGTCATCTCTATTCTGAGAGGTCCAACACACCTTTGGTCCATGAAGAGCATCCTATAGGCACAAACCCCAAAGCCTGATGGTTTTTATTCAGTACTTCCCTTAAGGATGAGACCCCAAGTATTATCCTTGTATTAATCTTGCCCAGTTGCTAAAAAGTGAAGGCTGACTTTGAACAGTCAAACAGCTAAAGCTGGTTGTGAAGAGTCACAGAGAATCCCACTCCACCAGTGACTGTGATCTAACATTAGCAAAAGATGAAACAGCAAATGATAGTTCCATAATAATAAATTCAAACTGACTCTTACAGGGAAAAAAACACACCCTAATAATGTCTATATAGTAATGGACATTACATTAGTTACTTCCACCTGGGAAAGACACTGCAATCAGTGTGGGTAGTGCTTGTAAGTACATAATTCAGGGTTTAGCAGCACTCAGAAAGCAAAACTGAGCATCAGAAACTATTAGGAAAGAAATAGAAAAAAAAAAAAAAAGGACACCTGTTCTCATCCCTGTGTTGCTGTGTACATTGATGATGTGTACCCCTGCAGGCAGGGCTGCTCTCTGTGCCCAGGAAAAACAGAGCAGGGCCAGAAATGCTCACAGGGAATCAACACGGATGATCAAAGCTATGGAAAGTCTTCAAAATAAAGAAGGATCATAAGGGCTGGGACAGCTCAGCTGGGAAAGAGACCACTGGGACAGCAGACAGGAGAGGTTTGTGAAATCAGGAATGCCTGGAGATTGTGATAAAAATGTGTCTTCCATAGTGTGAGGACTGGGGAGACTTTACAGGATTAAATGCCAGGTTTAAAGCAAACACACCCAATGCACTTTGTGACATCCATTGCCCCAGGATATCACGGAGGACAAAGGTATAAATGGGATACAAATACAATTAGAAAATTCTTGAAAGAAAAGTCCATCAGGAATCCCTAGACTGCAGAGATGAAGATTCAGCTCTGGATCAGGAAGTCCCTAAACTCCAGACTACCAAAAGCTGGAAGGATGAAGTGGAGGAGATATCACTGTCCTTGTCCTGCTCCTGTGTTCTTTTGCTGAGCATTCCCTACAGGCTGGTCAGAGGCAGGATGCAGCCTAGGTGACCCCTCAGCCTGACTCAGCACTGCCCTTCCTGCAGCCTGGCTCCTTCCCAGATGGGCTAATTCACATGATGGCTGCTCAGAGGCTATGTTTCTTCATGTCCTGCTGTCTTGTGTAACTCAGGGTATCCAGAACACAGGATTTTCTCTGCCAGCTGAGACAGACCCTCACTGGGATCAAGGCGAAGGGACACAAGTTTTCAGACACAACGATCAGAGCTGAGAAACTTGGTGATTGAGGTCAAGGCTCCTGATGGAGCTGCAAAAGAAAAGCAACGACAAAGAGCTAAAACAGGCCTGCCATGACCTGACCAGCACTCTGGCAGGACTCATTGGGATGTAGGAAACTGCACTCAGACTCATTTCTTCTGAGACAGTCCCCATCACAAACCAGTGCCATATGGAGTGGGAATATGGACGTGTAAGGAATTTTGGATCCACGCCATGCCCAGCACTTAAACAGTTTCTGCCGACTTCACGTTCTACCAGGGTGTTACAGCTCTGGGTTTTGCACTGGAGTTCCTCACTAAACGAAGGAGGGGGCGAGTGTTGTTCCAGGCTCACACCAGGCTCTCCGACACTTCCCAGCCTTCCCATGGCAGATGCACAGAGCTGCAGGAGGTTCAGATAAGGCCTCACTCCAAAATTTAAAAAAAAAAAAAAGCCAAAAAACCAAAACACAAAAGCCCCACCAAAAAACCAAACTGCTTGAGCAGCCAGGTAATGAGCAGCACCTGTGCACCTCAAGGCACACGGCGCTTCCCAGCCGAGCCCACAGAGCTGCTCCACGTGCTGGAGTTGGAGGTGATGCCTGCACTTCAGCATTCTGCAGTATTGGGGTGTAAAATAGTGAAAAAAAATCCCTCCTTTGCTTCTCTTTGCAAAGCTGCAGTGTTTGTGAACATGGTGCTGCAGATAAGTAATTTAAGTGCATTGTAGCAGGGCGGTTGTTTTTGAATTACTAAAAATCTCAGCACACAAACTTTGTCTGTGATAAGCCTAATCTTCTCTTCTCATCATTATCATTCTAGAAATCATGCTGGAGGCCTCTATAATCTGACTTCATTTTGCATTAACCATAATTGTGAGAACTCACTTTCTGCATGCGTGTTTGGGCAAAGATTGTTTGCCAGTGACTTTGTACAATTATTTTACTCCCAGAAGGATGCCAGAATTAATTCTTTTCCTTGATTTAAAAAGTAAAAGAAAATAAATAATTATCCCAGAGGAAAAAAAAAAGAAAATGAGCAGAGAAGAAAGCGTTTGTTGTACAGCATGACTCTGAAGTGTACAGCAGTGGCATAAATTTCAAAGCTGGAGATACAGAAGAGCCAAGCTTCACCAGTCAGCTCAGTGTGCACTGCTCCAGTGCACATTGCTGTGACAGGTGAGGTCCCCCCACACCAGCTCTCAGTGGGGGAAATATTCAATGACTTCACCTGTGTCACTCTTATCAATACAGACAGTGTTGGGTTTGGACATCCTTTTCATTTTCTTCCAGTTCTACCAAAATCATAACCTTTTCCTCTACAGACATTCATTTACCTCTAGGGACTGATGCTATTCTTTTCAAACCAACAGACCTTGCAGGAGGGGTGGGCCAGGGCCAGGGGCTGGGCTGGGAGCTGCAGGGGAAGCTCTCTGGAGTCAGTCAGGAGCTACAGGGATCAAAGAGCAGAGCCAGTATTTGCAGCTGCAAAGCAGACCTGATGCTGATCCCAACCCTTTTAGATCCCAGTCTGATAGGAGAAAAGAAATTTTCATAGTTTTTCCATTAAACACCTTATCAGCAATGTTAAAGCATATGGAGTGACGGGGTGCTAAGGAGGAGAGACTCACCAGGAGGGGCTTATAAAGAGGAATTCCTAAGAACATGAAACCAAAGGTATTATTATGGCTAATGAAACAAAGGCATTTGATTAATTACTGACATAGCAAAAGTACATTTTTAAAAGTGATTACTATAACTAGAGATGTCGAATGTGATAAGATACACTAAACAACATACAGTAGGACAGGAGAAGATTTATGAGATTCCCCTGCACCTTGGCTGCAACAAAGTTCATCAAATCCGTGGAGTTCACAGAAAGAGACCTGAAGAGCTGTGAGCCTTCTGCAAGCCCCTGGAGAGCCACATTAACGAAAAAGGACTGTCAGTGATCCAGATAAAATACTGGAGTCAGCTAGGAGGGGTAGAAGGCAGCAATGCTGCTGGGCTGGTCTGTTCCCAGTACAGGGGGTGTGGTGGTTTGGCCCTGACCAGAACATCCTGGGAATTGTCTAACAGGGAGCACATGAAGAAATAGTGGTGCTCAGGAATTGATGTGCCACTTCTTCCTGGCAGTCCTCATGGAGCAGTTTGGAGGTGGCAGGGTGTTCTGCCACCAAGGGATCAAACTGAGTTTTCCTGAAGGGCTTCATCATGAGAATTTTGGCAGATATCAACTTAAGTTGTCTGCTGGTGCTTACAACCATTCTGGCCATAAAGCTTCCCTCTCCTTTTACTTTGCCTTCCAGCCTTGGCCCTGGACAGTTTCCTCAGGGAACACAATTATTCATGAGCCTCTTCCTCTGCAGGGGAGGGAATATATCCCACCTCCATTTGTCACTCTGACCCCAAGGAGTTGGGGACAAACAGGCCCAGGGAGGGGAAGCCCTCTGAAGACAACTCTTGTATCTTCTGCTTCTAAATCAGGATGTCCCCAAGAGCTGGAGCCACTTGCACTATAGACACAGGTGATGGGAAATGGGTAATTTTTCATCAACACCTTAAACATTGCCAGTGTCAGCACCTGGGCCAGATTAGTCTCTGGTGGCTGGTGGGGCAGGCTGGGGACTATCTGCTCTGTGCTGCCCTGCTGTTATCCTCTTCCCCAGACAGCAGCTCCTGGCTGCTCTGTGAGAGCACCAGCACACGGCCAAAACTCAGGTTACACATTGCATGTTAATTTGTAAGCTAATTTTGCTCTCTTGGCTCTGTCCGTGCCCTGGCTCCGAGTTGCTGCTCACAGTCAGAACGAGCTGTGCATATTCAGACAGTGACGGTGAGGAGGGCAGAGCAGGGACTTTAACACTTCCACTGCACTCAGTTGAGAATATTGCCTAGAAACACTGCTCCTCTCTGCATTCTGCATGGAAATATGACTTTATTGATCACAGGGGTGCAAACACAGCGTGCCTGAAGTGGCAAACGAATGGTGATCACAGAAAGAAAAACAAATTACATTAAAAAAAAAAATAGTCAGATATAAAAAGGCAAGTTGCAACAGTGAACACTGGGGACTTGTCCAAGGGCCAAAAACTAACCCAGAGTTTGTAGGTGCTCTTGGACAATGTAATGTAAAGATTTGGAGCCAGATTCTCTGTCAGGGTAAGGAAGCAGTGAAGTAAATTGCAGTAATGTGATTTACAGCAACAGAGACTCTGCCACTAAAAGCACAGATGCTTCCAGAAGAGCAAGGGGCATCTTTGATGAGTTGCTGCATGACAGCAGCTCCTTACGCACTGGAAAAATATCTCAATGATTTCACTGGCAGACACATGCCCGAAGGGAAGTTTCAAAAGGTGAAAAAAATAACAATATCCTTAAGCTACCTATAACAATTGCTAATTTCCAGCTACTTTCTCTTTTAATCATCGAGACTGGCGTATGTTGACACTCCTCTATCATTGCTGTTAATCAGATTTGACTATCTCTGTTTAACTACCACCTTCACACACCCCATGGCATTTTTTTTTTTTTTGCTTTTGTATGACAGCTCCATTACCTTACCCGTGTTGCCCCGCACTGACACGGAGGGTAATTGAACACCTCCAGGTGAAGGTGCTGATAAAAAATTCCCGTTTGCAGATGCCCTGAACGCGGCAGGGTGGGAGGGAAGGAGGGAGGGAGAGCCCGGGTGCTGCCCTTGCCAGCAGAGGTCACTGCAGAATGGGAGTGTGAACGCTCACCCGAGACCCATTCCGAGACAAAACCCGAAAAATTAGTTTCTCCATTCCCAGGCATGCACGTAACCCACACGCACTAGGAATTTTTAAAAAATTGAAATTTAGTCTTGTGGAGATCTGAATCCAAACAGTGCCAAAGCCTTCAGGTAGCCCATGGATCTCAAGTGACCAGACACAACATTTTTCCAACACTCACTTCTCCCAGTTGGCAAAATCACACTGGTTTTAGGTGAGGGCACCCACTATAACCAAAAATGGTACATTTTCTGAATATAGCAATACATTTTAATATCATTGCTAGCAGATTGGCTACTGTTGATAGCAGATCTATTGTGTGAAAGAAAAGGGAGCTATTATTTTTATTTTTTTTTACTTATTCTTGTTCTTTATCTCAGTTTCAGAGGCGCTGACATTGAATGCTGTAATCTCAGTGAGATTTAACCCTGATTAGCCAGTATGGAAACATTTCTCCCATTCATCTCTCTGGGGAATATAAACACACTGTGACTATGGACCATATGGATTTCCCAGTGCAGCCAGGGTCACAAAAGGGTTGTCAGAGTAAGGACTAAAGGCTCTTGGCATGGAAGATCAGCTCTGCTGTACATTCAGTTTTGCCATGGGAGTTTTCATGATGTTCATCTGAACTGCTGCATAACACTGATATAAAATCATCTCCCATGAGCTCTTCTCCATCTTCAGATGTTGCAGAAGAGATTCCAGGAAGTCATCCACTCTAGATTTGAAAGAAAAACTAGGAATCCAACTTTACTCTAGTAAGTAGTGGCTAATTACCTTCAATTTTTTTACTTGCCTTCTCTTCTGGATGTATCTAGCATCAACAACCAACCACTAGATTTTATTATGGGTTTATTTTCTGCTTGGAACATCTGTTGTATTTTCCCCATGCTCATACTTGTAGACCACAAGCAAATCTCCCCTCAGCCTTCCTTCAAACAGAAGGATTCCACCGAGTTCTCAATCTACTGCCATGAAATTTTCCAGATCTCAGGGTGCTCATGTGCCTTTCCCTGATGCCTTTCCAACCCGACAACTTCTCTTTTGAAGTGTGGACTTGAAAATGGGACAGAGTGTTCCCATGGCTGCCCCATGCTGGTGTGCACAGAAATAAATCCAGGTCGTGGCTCCTCCTGTGTGTGCTCAGGACATCCTGCACAGCAGCATCACTCGAGGAGATGACATTCACCTGGCTGCTCACTGTCACCCCTACATCCTTCAGCTCCCCTGTGGTGCAAGGGATGGAATCCTTTCCCAAGGGATCTCTGACCTCCCAGCACTGTAATGAAAGACCAGCCCTGAGCTCGGGGAAGAAAATGGCTCCCCTGATCCTTGGACCATTTGGCTTAGGACCAACCCCAGGTTTATGTTAGAGCCTCAAGGGAGACTTCCCAGCTGCAGCAGCACAAAAAGGATGGAGCTGGGAGCAAGGGTGGAGCCTGCATTCCTCAATCTAAAAGGAGACTTTTAGTCTATTCCTCACCTCCCTTTCTTTGAAATGTCTCTCAAGAGATGGTTAGAGAACAAAGGCAAGGAATGAATAAAACACACATTATCAGTACTTTGCATGAGTCCTGCAGGGAAAGGTGGCAAGCTCCCTCCTCTTCTCCTCCCTTTCTTGTTCCTCCCTTGCCACAGTGGCTCTCCCAGCTCTGGCTTGGAGTGACTCTGGCTTGGCATCGTCCTTGCCATTCTTTGCAAACTCTCCTTGGAGACACAGGAGATGCTGACCCCTCCTCAGAGGGCCTCACTGCTTTGCTGCTGCTTATTGACATCCCAGTTAAAATTGCCTCCATCAGAATGACACAAACGGCAGTAGCAGAGGAAAACACACAAGAATGGGGACAAAATGCTGCACAATGACAAATGAAAAGCCATAACTGTTGTGGGGTGGTGCACACCACTGACTCACTGGGGAGCAAACCAGAGCCCTATCACTCACTGCCATCAGGAAAACCTGGAAGCCTTTGAACAATGACATTTTAAAAATGAATATATTCTTTTTACTCTGTCTCTTGCAGCATATTTCTGAGAACTACATTGTCCAGTGCTGCATCATAATCTTTTCTTTCTTCATAGGCTTTTAATGGAAATTACTTCCTTTCCAACCCATAGAGCTTAATACACAGTTTCTCCAAGTATCACACCAATATTGCCACGCAATGGAAAACCAAGTCCTACAGATTGTACAAATTGTTCAAGTTATTTGTATAGGCCAGAAAATCTTTTGAATGCATTCTTTTATTAGCTATTAGGTAGTTTGTGCTTTTTCCAAGCAAGTTCTGCAGAAGATGAGCATTTGCTAGTCTGCAATATGTCTATTATCCATAGCTTCATGGATGATGTAAAGCCAAATCTGAATAATGCCATTCGTGTTAATTTTCATGGCTGCTTAACATCATCACAGAAAAGTTGGATAGGGATGATTTTTGCTGTGTATGAACTGGGTTCCAAACAAGAAATGGTAGTTTTGCATGCTTAGTTGATCTATGGAATTTCTTGCCAAAGGATGTGGATGATTAAAGTTTATAAGGGTTCTACCAGGGACTGGACAAGTTCACAGTAGAGAAATGCACTGAGGTTACTAAACAGACAAACCACACCTTGCTGAGGGAGTCCCTAACGTGAGAACAGCTGATGCTGGGAGGGGAATGTATCTTACAGGTTTTCCACTTCCTTCCTCTTCCCAAAAAATCGTGTTTATGATCTCAGTCCAAAGCTGGATGGCAGTCGAGATGGACCTTGACATGACCTGGTACAGCTCTCTCCTGGCTTTCTGTTTGTGGCACTGACACTGGGGATAAGGAACCTGCAGCTCATGGAATCAGAGAATGGTCTTGGATTGGAAAGGACCTTTAGGATCACCGTGTTCCAACCACCCTGCCATGGGCAGGGACACCTCCCACTGGACCAGGTGGCTCAAACTCATTTACTGAAGTGTTTAGTTTTTAAGATAAAAATTACTTGGATATTTGTATTTACTTCTACCATTATAGTATGCTTTGGGTTATGCATGGCTTTCAAGAAGTAATGTTGGTTAATGGCACTATTACTTATATTTTCTGTGGATAAGTTTTGTTTTCTTTATTCACATTCTCACAAGAAAATCAGGATAGTAAAAAGAAAAGAAAAAATAAAAACAAAGAAATCAAGTACACGTGTTATTTTGACCCAAAACAAGTCCATGACAGCTTAGTACACACAGACATTTCAACAGGCATGTTGGCTTTATAATCCCTTTTTTTTTGGCGTCAGCATAAGTGATGAAAGGTAGCCATGTGTCCAGATAACTCCATATGAGTGATTAGAAAACCTGGTCATTTTTCCCATGGCACAGGCCCCTACCTGCCTTTTTAAAGACAGCTTTCATCCCAGATGCCTGATGAATGCCAGCTTGTTTCAGTATTAGCACTAATGTCATATACCTGTGAATGTGCAGCCCAGCCCTGCAAGAAGCAGTGCCAGGGAAGAGGATGAAAAGCAGACCCTAAAAGCCTGAATACTCCAGATGGGCAGGCTCTCCCCAGGGAAAAGCTCTCCTCTTGTTTCTATCAGCAAGCAGAGGGAAACAGTTAAAAGAAACAGGCCTTGTTTGCATTAATATTTAGAGTGTTTTGCCCAAAATGTAGCTAAATAATGAATTTGAAGGTACTAAACACTGTTGTGTGAAGCTGGAGCTCAGACAAAACAGAGGGAGAGAGGTGGCAGGAAGGCAACTTGGGGAAGCAGAGACTCTGCTTGGCCCTGTGTGCCATCAAGATCTTTCTGGAGGATTCCACAGAGATCAGACTGTGAGACCATGACAAACCTGACAGCAACCTGAGGTGGAAACACTGATGCCAAATTAGTGGCCACTGGAGAACTTCCAGTGAAGTAGGTGAGGGCTGCAGCTCAGCTCACAAAATCCAGCAAGGGCTTGTCTATCCAGCAAGTCAGAATCATGAGCTGAACCAACCACTGAAAGCAGGAAAGGCTGCTGTCCATCCTGAAGGGGTGGACATCAACTGGACTTCCCTAACATTGGTCACCAGAACAGTCTAAGTTAACATCACTGTATGGGATGTTCAAACTGCAGGTGGAGAACTGAGCTCCACAACTACTGATGAGAGGCTTCTGGGGGTGGGAAGCAGCAAATCTCACTTAGCAGCCACAGATTAGATCTAGATGCAGATGCAGATGTTGTTGCTTTATTAATGTGCCTGCTCTCAAACTGGGTGGCAAGCCCCCAGGGGGCTGGAGTGCAGAGGGTTGAATAGTTTACCTCTGCGAGGGAGAAAGCAAGTCTGAGGCAAATCCCCAAATCCCCCGCCCTGCTTCCCTCTGTGTTCCTGCTTGGATCGACCAGAGGGGCTCTCCCAGGGTGCCAAGCCCCACAGGTCACATCCGATGGCCACGTGGAGCCCCAGGCCCTGCAGTGCCCATCCTTCCCCAGCCAGGGATGTGCCAGCTGCTCCCACCATAGCCCTGGAATTGGCCTGGCCACATTCCCAACCCCCGCACCAAACAATCCACAGCTATTCCTCCTGCTCTCCCAAATTAGGATATTTTCCCTGGGGATTGCAGTCTGACTGTCAGTTTTTCCAAGCTGAGGCTATGCCAGCTTTGCGTTTCCTCTTCTTTCCTCAAACACCAACTCAAGCTCTGTCTGTGGGAAGCTTTCTCTTCTAAAAGCATCTGGTGGATTTCCTAGTTTTTCTAGGCTTCTGAGCTAGGGCTCAGGCTGGTGGTAGCCATTATACCTGATGAAATCACTGGGCATGCCAGGGTCAGACAACAGATTGCAATATCAGGGTGTACAATAGCAATTTATAATAACGAATAATGTTTAAAGATTGACCAAAGTTTGAGGGTCCATGTCTGATGCAGAGGTGTTCCCACTGCAGAGAAACGTGGTCTACACTGATCTGCAATCCTGATCCTCACAGTTCTCTGTCATCTGATTTATTTCTGTTCATACAAGTATTTTGTTTGTGCAACCTGTGGTGAAAGAGGTTGGTCCTGGGTCTTGCTCAGGTGCAGCCACAGCAGTGTCCTTGTCTGTACCTAGGGCAGAGGCAGAGAGCCATTCTTTGCCAATTGGACGGTTCTGGAGGAGGAGCCACCACATTTGTCAGTGGTGTCCCAATCCTCCTTCAGTTTTTGGATCATCTGGAAGAGCATCAACACAGAAGAGGTGTGAGAGTGGGTCAGAATAAAGGGGTTTTTTGGTTTTCAATGACTGGATACTAGCTGACATCCTGTCAGAGTCCATAGGTCTTCTATAACAGCCAAGTGGTTGGGCAGGAGGTGCCACTGGGATTATCTGATGGGAAACGGGCTGGAGGTGGGTTTAGTGACCAATGAACACAGCAGTTCACCAGGGACACAGCACTGGAAGTGCATGAGTCTTATAACAAGAAAAATTGCCCAGTGACAGGGGAAAAGGAGGAAGATATTCTGCCTTAGCCTCTCCTGAAGATCACAAGTTGGAGTCCTAAGTGTAGGTTGGAAGAGGGCTCTTAATTTTCCAATGAGGAATGCAGAGACTGGATTTGACACAGGAGAACTCACCACTGGAGAGCTGGTGACTTTCCATAAACAACCCCAATCAGCCGAGCCTGACGCTGCTTCACAAAGACCTGAATTGCATTCTAAGCAGATATATTTGTTTTGGAAAGGTGTCTGTAAAGCTGAATGTGGTGCAAGTATGCTGCTGGCAGTGAATTTTCTGGCAGAGTCCCTCTTGGCATGCATCAAAGTTACCAGTTCAGCCCCGCCATTCATGCTGGGCCTGAATCACCAGCGTGTTGCTGCAGCTTTGTGCTGGTACCATTCCAGAAATACCAGCAAGAGGCTCCAGAGTTCCTGAGCAATGCCATGTCCTGCCTGCATGGCAAAGTCCGTGGCAAAGCTGCCTGCCAGTGGCTGGCTCTCTGCAGGAATGTTGCTCCAGCCCTGTCAGCATCCTCTCAGTGTCATTTGCCATCTGCCTGCCTGTGCCTTGTTTTCTCTCCAATCCTACGCCAGGTGAGGTGGGCAGGGAGCAGGCAGTGAAAGGGGTTAGTGGCTCCTCTGCCTCTAATCACAAATCTAACCTTGCTCCAAAAAGCAAGAACTGTGTCCCAGCTGTGCTGCAGAGTGGTGATGACAGCAAGGCCACAGTGGAAATTGGGGAGAGGCACACAGCTCTGGTAAGGTTGGCATCTGACCTGTGCTCAAGGTTAGCAGAGCCCTGCCCTGCTGGAGGAATGAGTAAAGTGGCTTCAGGTCAAAGGTGTGCCTTGTACATACAGGAAAAAAAATAATTTTGAAGCTAAAACCCTCAGCAAAGGGTAATAATGGGATTTAGCTCTCACTAATGTCACAACTCTCACGTGTCACCCAAAACATTTATCTGTGTTTCAGTCCCTTTCCCATGGAATGGGGAAATCTTCTGTCTCCGGACCTTTGCTTCTCCTGTATTTAAACTGAAAGTTGTTCAGGCCAAGCATCATTTCTCACAAGGTGTACACACAACAACATATTCCAGTGCATGTTCCACACATCTAGGAATATAAAGGAAAACTTAAGACTCCTGTGAAAATGACAAGTTTGGATAAGGGACATGCTCACCCTGCAGGCTGCGTCAACCAAGAGGCTGCATATGTGGCCAGAGTTTTGAGAGACATTAATGTGGTGTTTCCTTATGCCCTCAGTCTCTTGGACTCCGTGTGCTGCCAGACATCCATGGCTACAGCAAGCCTCCCTCCTCACTGGCTGCTGGCAAACACACAATCAGTCACCAGCCACTTCTGAAGTGTGCCAGACACATCGTGGAATATGTGCTCCTCTCAACCCATCTGCACAACAGGCTACAGATGCCAGCTGCTCTTCTTGGAGTGACATGGACGGGAGAGAAAGAAGGGAAAAGGAGAAAACAAAGTAACTGAAAACCGTGTTCTCCACACTTATTTTAACCCATTTCCCTCTTGCCTGCATACCCCTTGCAAATTTCTACCCTGATTTTTCTCTCCTTTTCATTTTTCCAGTGATTAATTAGGCTGTCATGGAGTCAATGAGGTTTTAATCATGTGACAATAAAATAGGAGATGTTCCTAAACTGACACTGCAGTTTTCTTTAGGAATATTCCCAATTTAAAAAAGGATAAGATAGAAAAGAGCACTGGGGATAATAAACTTAACCTTCTTGTCCCTTATGCTTTCACAGCACTGCTCTGACTTCACTGGCCATGATGACAGTATTATCTAGTTGCAACACTATTAACAGGGTGATGATTTCACCAAGATCCTTGTGCAGGATCATACATATTTTGCACCAAAATTTTAAGAAGGAAATTTACTGAAAATTTTTAACCCCTGGTACAAATCCTCTGCATGCAAATCCTCTTTTAAAAGAAACGTGGCTGGGTGTGATCTGCACATGAGTATGGCTGAACCACCTGAATGAACCTCACTTCAATGGGATTGAACTAAAATTGCTACACAAAGTGCACTGGAAAACTTGGATACAGGAAAAAAGAGGAAAGAGATCTCACTGTGTGCAACTTTTCCTTTTGATAACAAAATGAATGAAAGCAAGCAAAGGTTAATTGTTCCATGTGCCTTTAGACGAAAGGTGCATGATGGGCACAAGAAGTCATCCTGGGAATTCTGTGCTTTTTAGAGCACAGCTTTTTGTGAAATTCTCAATCAATTCTCATCTCCCACATCAAACTCCCCAGCTTATCTGGGGGCCCTGCAGACCTTCCCCCCATGTGTAATGAATAAATCAGGATTGTGAAGAGCAGAAGCCACGTTTCTTCTGAGTAAGGTCTGTCTGCACAGACACACCATATGAATGGAACTATTTTCAATTCACAGCTCTTAATCATTTGGTGACAGAGGGGCAGAACACAAGACTGCTGGGTACAATGAGCTAATTGGATAAAAGGCATGTGAAAACACCATACCTATAATGTACCTTGTTAGCATATGCAAATGACATAATTATACAGGCTGATAGCAGTTAGGCACAGTAATACATCGTCCATGTGAACTGTCCACAAATACTTTCGAGATCAAGAAATAAAAGTAAATCCTTTAAACATCCTAATTGGTTGCCAAAAGGAAATTCATTCCAACTAGAACTTAATTCAGTGTAAAGTAACGTAATTCATTTGATCTCAATGAAGATCAAAAAAACACAACCATACCCAGACAATCTTGGATTACAACACATTGTTTGTATATATTTACTACATAAAGTTATTATGCGAAAAACAATCTTAGTGAGATGAAGGCTCTGTGAAATCATTCAATGCTATTTCTTATGTATTTTTTGTGAGCCAAACATTGTCCTGTTCGTGCAAGAAGACATCAGGTCTTCCTATAGTCTGAGTTTGCATGCAGGATTTCTGCAAGCCAAATGGATAGTCAGATGTTTCTCATTCCCTCAATTGCACTCAGTGATTTTGCACTTCAAATTTAGGCCAGCCTCTCACCTCTCAAACTATTAATGTACCTCAGAGACCTTTTCTAGGGAATTATTCAGGTAGACAACATTTTTTCTACTTGATTTGCTATGAAATGACAAGCACTGTTAAACCAAAGGTTAATCATTGATTGAGTTTAATGACACTAAAAGAAACAGGTCATGTGAGAAAGCAATTGCACTTTCATTTTTGCTGTCACAGGTCATTTATAGCTTTTGATTCAAATTCCACCCCACGCAAAGTGTTGCTAACAACATCCTACTTCAAATTCTAATGTACTACAACTGCAGAGCAAGCATGTGAGCTGGCAGTAATCAGGTCATTTGTAAAGCATACACAGATTCTTTCATTCATCTCGGCCATTAAACTGTTTGAAAAGATTATTTTATTGTTCTGCATTAAGAGGCAGGGCTTTTGACAACTTGTTTTACAGAGAAGGGCCCCTTTTCATTTGTGCTCAAGGCTGTTCTGCCATTTTTGTGCATTTAATCACCTCGTCTTCATCATCACCTGCAGTTCTTCCCAGTTTGGTATGGAAACAAAACAAAACAAAGCAACAACAAAAAACAAAGCAACAACAAAAAAGGAAAATATCTTGAAAATAGATAATTTATTTTCTCTGTGACCAATAGCTCTTGTGCCCCAAAATACACGAGGACCTGAAAAGTCAACTGTAAGAGTTTATTATTCTTTCAAGGATGGCCACATCAGCAGGGAGCTGCCCAGACAGTAATGGAAACTCCTTTTGATCTCATCCTCCTTTGGTTCCAGGTCATGACTCTTCCTTTACACCACCACCAAGCAGATCAGAATCAAATCTTCCACCTGCTGAGAGAGAGTTAGTGGGCATTGTAAATCCAATATTCATCTATGCTTTGGCTCACTAGACAAAATAATTAGCCCTCTAATGAAGAAAGGACCCTTCAAAAACTTAGATATGGGAAGAAAATAAGCAACAGAAGTAGACTATGAGGCTTTATAAATCCTGTCACCTTTCCTTTCTTCTTTTTCACGTAATAAGACAAAAAATGGCCTAGTGCTCTAAACTTTTGGGCAATTACATCAGAACTCACATAATTGTACAAGAATTTGCACATATGTACAAGAATTTTCAAAACTGACCCTGTCTGAAAGAAGAAAACCATAAAGACAGTGATATAAGATTGAATTAAAAATTCAGGATTTTTGTTACAAAAAGCACTTATAGGCAAAGGGGGGACCGTACTTACAAAAAAATTAATGGTGGAATAAAAGACATGAGATTGCCTTTGTTTGTAGATTGTACATGGATTCAGGGCTGAGTCTGGCTCTTTGGAACTAGGCTGTTGCCAGGTGCAAAGCTGCAGAGAACAGTTTGTCTCTGAGGCAAACTGATTCTTCCTGCAATGGGCAAACGACTCCAGGTGTGATTTGATGAAAACGGGCTGTTGGAAGAGACCAACTCCAGAGTATCACCACAGCTCAAAAAATTGGCTTTAAAATGGTAGTAGAAGTGATACAACAAAAGGAATGCCTTGAAGCATTGAAGTATTTCTCTTTTCAAAGAATGCAGAGAGGATTGTTCAAATCTATAAAACACGAGGAGAGTGCTTGTTCTGCAATAGCGACAAGATTTTTTCCCTTTAAATCTGGTTCAGGAATGGCCATAAAAAATGTGCATTAAAACTTCTCATTTTCAGTGGGGCAGAGCTGGATCATTGCCATGGACTTTTTGAAGAGCCACTTCACGTCCACCTCTATTTTCACCCTTTCAACCCAATTCTACATTGTTACTGCTGAGTGGTGGAGCTGCCTTTGAAAACATACAAAGCAGGTGATTTTCAATTGTGTAAAGCCATGTTTGACTTTGGGCATTTGAATTCATGGGAATAGCCTTTCAAAGTGCCTAGTCCAAAGCATAGTGAAGTCAGTGGAAAATCTCCAGGTGACTTAACTGGACCTTGGATCTGGTCCAAACTGTGGAGCCTCAAAGTCTGGAAGTCTCAACTGGGCTTGAAGTTAACCCTGATTGTTCAAAAAGGGAATAAGAATTTTGCTAGGTCAACCTCCTCCACACACGCTGTGTCCTATTTTGCAATGGCTTAAGAGTGTTCTTGAAGGCTGCAGGCATTCAGTACCTTACAAAATGACCCCTCATCTTAAGATAAAGCTTCTCACAAAAGCCACTGTAGTAGATATGCAATGGTTTCATTGCATTGTCTCAATCCATCTCTGCCAAAATTCATCCAGCTGTGCAGTCTAGTCACCTTTAGCCACAAGTTATGGTTGCAATTCATCTGCTAAATCTAGCAAACCACATGGAAATTCACTTCTAGGAAACTATTCCCTCCAGGCATTGGCTATGAAAAATAAAGGAATAAACACAGAAATACAAAAATTTAAATTGAAAATGTGATCTGACTTCCAAAACAATTCTTTATCCATAAAGTTCCCACCCAAGGAACCAGTTACATGTTTCAAGGGACTATATTGTTTAAAGAAACTGTAAATGCCACACAGTTAAAAGAGAGAGATGCAGCTAGATTTAGTTAAACAATTGACTAATAACTCAGTCAACATTATTCTTACCCTAGGTAGTAGTTATCAGCTTAGACAGCTGTTACAGTCTTTCACTGTAATACTTAAAAGGCAAACCACCAAATTCAATACCATATTGTTTGTGTAGTAGTGTTTGTTTAAAGGTAAATCACTCATAAAAGTGTAATTTCCTGCTGATACATAATGGTGGATAGCGGCAGGAAGCCGGTCAGAGCAGACAGACCCTGAGATATGCAGTGCTAAATCGCCAGCAGTAGCTACCCCAGCTCTGAAATGACTGTGTTTTTACACCCAGTCACACCTAAACCAGCATCAGCATATTAGGCCTTCTTGCAGATGCCTCTTTTCTCTTTGTGCAACAGCACATGATAAGAAAAATTGCTACAATCAACACAATAAAGTCATGTTTCTCTAAACAAAGATTCTCTTCTTGTCAAAATTCCCTCCCTAGTCTGTTTCCCTTACTGATTTTCTACAGAATCATGCTTATATTTTGGGAATCCTTCTGCTTGCTTTCAGCTGACACACTACCTCATAGGATTCCATCGTTTTTGGAACTGCTAATTGAAGCTCCCAAATTCACAGCGTTTTGCTCTCTGGTTTCCGAGTGTCAGTGGCACAGACAGAGAGCAGCTGCTGTTGGCATTGCGAGAGCTGCTCTAGATTCATGCCAGTGTAACCAAAACCCCAATTAACCTGCCAGCATGTGCTGATCCTTCACCCTCTGGCCCTCCAGCCTGCATAGGGCCTGGCAGCATGAAAGCCATGGGGATGCTCCCAGGGATTAAGACTGAGACACTGGCACATTCATCAATCGTGGGATGAAACATGCCCTGAGAGAAATAACCTTTTTGTTTCCATCTTGATCCTTGGAGCTGAATGCTTTTTGTCCAAGTTCATCTGCCTAAACCTCAGGCTGATGAGTCCAAGCCAGCTCACTATATGATTAAATTATAACCAATGAAAAGAGAGGCAGAAGGTAATCCATGCTGGGCATTCCATCTACCTCTTTTTTTTTTTTTTTTTTTGGCAGAATGAATCAGCATCCATCTCTCAGACAGTCCCTAGTGCCCAGGGTGGGTGGATATGTGTTTTACTTTCCTGCATTTCTCTAAAGAGATTTCCTGGGATGTCATCAGTATGCCTTGATGGCCTGCTGCCAGAGCACTCCCCAAGTGCCATAAGAATGCACTGGATAAAATTGCACAGCCTGTAGCTCAAGCCCACGCAGAGAGTGGGGAGGAGAGGACTCTCAATGCATCTCTCACCCTTTCTCTGCCAAAGCCTAACTGCTCAGAGAGATAAAGAGAATAAAAACAGTGTGTGTCCTCTGCTCACTCTTACCCATCTATACCTGAGAAGGTGGACCCAGACAAACCTGGATCTAAGCCACAGTGTGCAGAGGAAGTTTTGGCAGAACAAGGATGTGAAGCTTCATATGGTAGGAAGGGCAGTTGCTGTGGAATTTGTATTGAGACTCTTTTTCCTCCTTTGGACAGAAGAGACTTCTGATATGTATATACACAGATATTTTTACAGAATTCATTTTAGCAGTCCATAGAAAGGAAATAGGAGTCCTGTGAAGGTTACAGAAGAGTAATCTATGCTAAATTTAAATTCATAAAACATTAATAGAAGGCTAAATTGGAAATCAGTTCCATCTTCCTCCATCTGCCAAGCTCTACTTTCTCAGCAGCAAAGCACGTAGCTCAGGGAAATTCTCCCATCTCCCTCCATTAGGGTTTGATGTTATCAGCATTTTCCTGTCATATACAAAAAATTATCTTTAATTAGCTCAGCTTACAGCTACGCTACCCAGACTTGAAAACTTGTTTTGGGATATGAGGAACTAGTTGTCTTCTCAAGTGTCTTATGAATCATCAGCAGCAGCAGCAATAAATACATCAAAGTGCTGTAGCTCAGGACTGTTGTCTGGCACAACCAAGGCCAATGATTATCCCTGGAGATGGAGCTCCAGTGCCCATGCCATGCCCACAATTCCTCATCCAGACCAGTTCAGCCATCCCTTGTCCTAGGCTATCAGCACTCAGAAGAATAAGAACAAAAAGCTACCTTGCCTTGCAGTGCCAGCAACTGTATCCCAAATTATGACTGAGATAGAAGAATTTCTTGCCTAAAAATGCTGCTTTTTTAGCCTACTTTTGGTTTGAACTTTTCTTTGTTTTGCTTTAAAACTCAAATGCATTTAGGAACATGAGTTTCCAGTATAGGGTGAGCTGCTCACATTCTCTGAAGTTCAAGTTGTTAGAAATGAAGGGGGATTCATTTCCTGGTAAGTCAGATGAAATCCTTTGGCAGGTTGCATTAGTTCACAACTAAACAGAGCGCTTGTCAATGTCTTCCTCACCTAGAGGAAGAGAAGATTGTCTATTGGTTTCCTCTTCATTAAACAGAGGCTAAAATAAAATGTCTTTGTTTAATTGAATGCCTCTGCAGACCTACTCAGGCTCAACTCCTATTTCTTCAAGCAAAAAGTTAACAAAGGAAACATGGATCTGCCATATAACCTCATCCTTTGCTTGGAGGGGAGGAAGAGCTACATGCCAGTCACAGCTTCCTTCAGTGCTTCAAGGACAAAAGGAGCAGCTGCCAGTCTGGGGCAGGATGGAGGAGGTTCACACACTCTATAATAGCAGAATAGCATTTGGAGAGAAACTGCAATTAGCAGGGGAATGGTTTGGAAAAGGCTGTGAGGGGCATGATTTTGTCATGGCAATTCTCTTTGCTGGACCATCAGGTTTCTGCTGTGATAGGTGGTTCATCACCCAAAACATAATCTTGAAGCCAAGAAAGATTTTACAATGACCCTGGTGTTTGTGAAGACACTGTAATTTGGTATCACTTGTGCAAAATGCACCTATTTGGTGTAAGGATTGAGCTACTGACCTGAGTCAAGGATTGGGTAAATATTTGTCCTTTAAAAAATAAACATTATTTCTTATAATAATATTTATAATAATATTGCAGGTCTGTACCGCAACCCTGAGTGAAAACAAAACCTCTTCACACTTACAGAGGCAGACCTTGCCCCTCAAAACTGATTTGAAATCGGTGAAAGAGATGTTGTGTGGCAAAGATAACAGAAATGGAAAGGGAAGGATTAGGTTGTCATAAATCACATGAGAAGACAGGGTCTGTGCCTGAATGCTGATTTTAGGATACGAATGATAGAAGGTAAGAGTATAGGGAAACAGATACAGGAATCCCCCAGGTGTTCATAGTTGATGATGAAATTCAGGGTTTCGGAATAACTCTGTGTTACTCATAATAACAGAATTCAGAATTACACACTGAACAATAACATACATAGAGCCACGGTTTTGCCATCCGTACTCCAAAAAAGCACAGAAATCTCAGACTCTTATTTTTTTAATTGATCATGAATTTGTTCTCCCTTCAGTTACATTTGGGTTTACTTTGTGGGAAGCCACTGAGTTACACCAGAATGGAACTCAGAAGAGAGCAGACCAACAGCAAGTCCCCTGACATGCAGCTGCAGTGAGACTCTCACCTGCTTTGCTGCTCTAAGACATTTGCCAGCCTGTAAATTATGGGAGCCTGAATCTCCTTGTCCTTTTCTCCCCCTCTTGAATAGGACAGCCCAGGCAAAGCTCCATGCTGAGCTCGGGCTGTGTGCATTCACAGCTCATGATCTCATGATCATCCAGTCTGACCTTTGGAGCAACCCAAGGTGAAGAAATTCGTGCAGAAGCTCCTGCTCAACCCTGTGGTCTCAATTTGTGGTTGCTGGTGGTTTAAAAAAATATGTCTTGCTCCACTCTCCTGATGATAGAGAATCACCACATCCCTGGTCAGGTGTTCCTGTGGTTTGCTGCACTCAGTGAGTCAATTTAACACAAATTCTCTCAAGCCTCACAGGCCTCCTATCCACTTGCAAATCTGCATATCAGGACAATTGGCCGACTCTGTTTCAGTACAATACCAATTAAAATCTCATGTTGGGTTTATTATTCAGCCTAAAGCATCCACCAGAATATGTGGATAGTCTCTAAAAAATATCACTGAAGACCAGAAAACCAACTTTTTACCTCCATCACAAACTCACAAGTTGATATATTAGCCAACCCAGATATTGTTGTTTAAGCCAGTTTTGGCCTCAGAGAGACAGTCTCTGCTAAAAGGCTCTTAAGGACACTGACACTGAATTTCTTTTCCTATTTGAAAACATCTCTCACTGAAATACTTTTTGAGGGAAATCACAAATGCAGGAAACAGCAGCTACAGTGCTGCATGTTTGTCCGTATAGAAGGAATGTGATGATATCATTTTGGAATGTGCTTTCTTTCTCAGGTTTTTGTTTTGGTGGTAGGAATGTCACTTTCTTAAAAAGTAAAGCACATTCTTGGCTGTTGTCGCCCTCCCCCTCCCTCCAAATTTTGCCTACGAATCAATATTCCCATCTTCTGCCATGTGTTTTTCCCAACCTGTCAGATACCGTTCTCATGTTAGTAGTACAACCATCTGATGTCAGGCATCCCAACAGGCAATTATAAATAGTCATTTACTATTAGTTTGGACGGTTTATTTCCACAGACATAAGCTTCAAGATGTTCTTTGGTATTATAACATGAAAGCGTTATTTATTTGCATTTTGCATAGAGGATGTGACCATTTAAAATATGTCCATTTCTGCCATGCTGTAGTAGAAACTCAAGATAAACTTTTGTTGTCTGAAATTGTCTATAAACACCTCATTCTTTCCTATTTTTCCCCATTTATACCTAATCCAAGTGCTACGTACTGCTACTACATCCCCTATTACATCATGATCTTAAAATTCTAGCTCCAATTGTTGTTAAGACTAACTTAAGGATAAGCAAGATCCTAAACCAGTTCCTCAATGCCCCCAAGGGACTGAAATGCTGGAGAATGCACCTGCACTTCCAAGAGGCAATCCCTGCCTCATCATGCCAGGTTGTTGTCCTTCCATCTCACAAGGCAATGAAAATTCAAGATTAACCAGGACACAAACCTTCAGACAGAAGAATCTGAGAGTTTAACACTATTTTTTTCACCTCAGAGACTTCTCATTGTGGATTTCAGTGTGCTTTGCAGATGATCAGGAAAGGAATGATCCTTTCAGCAAAAAACACAGGGGAAACTACATGGTTGGAAGGTTCCCTTGTCTACACAAGCATGACAACTCTTTTCAGAAAGAGCCTCAGGAGTTTGTCCTGCTGGGGTCCTGGATCTCTTCAAGTGGCAATTGGATCCTTGCTGGTTGGAAGAACAAAATGAACTTCTTGTCCTCCTCAGCAGCTGGACACACAGTATTTAAATCTTGATATTGAGAAAGGCATATCAAACATATCAAATGCATATCAAATCTGTTGTAAGAATCCTACTGATCCTGAAAGCCAACATGTTTTCTGAAGTGTGTGCTTCAGCAATGAACATCTGGTAAAGAATACAGTAGAAGAACAGCAGGGCGTTGCCAACATGGCAGGCAACTCAAAAGCAAAAATGTTGGATCCTGTGTAAATGAAACTGACTCCAGAAAGCTGTCTTGGAATCTTCTTGTTCTAGCATATCCCATGTCTCAGAGATGACATGGTGTGATTTTTGGGTCTTTATTCTCAGAGAACAGCAACATTAACCTCAGTTACACTGCAATTTCTGATCAGGATCATCATGTTAATGGGAATGAAGCAGTTTTACTGAAACCAAACTCACTGATCTAATGTTCTGTCTGATCTCCGGGGTCATTTGCAGTGAGCGCTACCGTGGTTTTTTTATCACAGAAGTCCTTTTATTGAAGAATGTTTGACAAAACGTTAAGGGTCTGTAATTTGCCAGAGAATCAAAATTATCTGTATAATCAAGGACACTGCAAGATCAAATATTGACTTTGCACAAGCAAAGCTGTTGCTACAAAAGAATTAAGAAACCTGGCTGGGCAGATGTAATCATGCAAGCATCAGCCAATACATTTTTGTAAGTCTCTATATACTGGCTGCAAATTGCTTATGCAAAACCAGAGGCTTCCTACTGACTTAAATCAGGATTGTGTGTGGGTGTAAGGGTGTGTCTTTGCTGGAGCAGTTTAGATGTCAGAGGCCAGAAACCCAACTCTGTATTCTTTAACAATTAGATAAACCAGTAATAAGTTCATAATTGCAATTCCACAAGGTAATTTCATGTGCCTGGGAGGTGACAATATGCACAAAATTAAAAGAAGAAAGCTTTTCATCCCTGCAAACTGTATGACTGAATTCTGCAATCTTTTCTTTAGGAGAAGGGAGGGCAGGGGTCACCCTGCACAGGGTGGAGGTACCAGGAGAGGAAGAGGGAATCCCCAAGGCTGTAAATTCACTGAGTTCAGTTCAACAGTAAATATGAAAATGTAGGTCTCTCCTATGCTACCTCTTCTTAGCAATTTCCATCTTTTTGGTTGTATGCAAGAGGAAATGTCCTGGGACAAGGTTCTTAGATCTAGTGTAACAAATAGGGTATGAAAAATCCCCTCTACTCTTGACCATCTTTGAAATAACAAAGCAGCTCAATTTCTGAATTATTATATTTAAGCTGTCTTTCAACTTTCCTTTTTCCCCCGACAGTTTTAAATCTCTCTGTGGGTGGAGGTCTAATGTCAGCACATGCAATTCTATACTTTAATCATTTTTTAACTACAAGATCAAAGCAAGTAGGTTTTTATTACTCCAGTGTCCGATACTTCAACTTAACTATTGAATGTCAGGCAACAGCTCTTCTCAATGCACCACATTAAA